>WWET01004665.1:99304-110447 GCA_011038615.1 Limnodynastes dumerilii | reverse complement strand
AAGGCAAGGCATTAACCACATTGGTAAAAACCCTTACTTTGTATAGTCACATGCTGGTTTTGAGCTTAAAATACTTACCTGACTAACTTCAGGTTGGAGACAGTTAGAGACTGTGCAAAGAAGAACAACTAAACTGTGGTCTTTGTAAGTCAGATGCTTGGTTGCATAGGGAGCGGAATTAGTAGCAGAAAGAGAGAAGTAGTGATGCCCCTTTATAAGTCATTGGTACGCCCTCACCTAGAATACTGTGTTCAGTTCTGGAGGCCATATCTCCAGAAAGACAAATACATTAGAGACTTTGCAAAGAAGAGCAACTAAAATGGTCCATGGCCTTTGTAACAAATCATACCAAGAAAGGCTAACTAAACTAAACATATATAGCTTGGAGCAGAGAAGGGAGAGGGGGGACATGATAGCAGCTTTCAAATACATCAAGGGTTGTGACCAGCTAGAGGAGGGGGCATTTTTCAAAAGAAGTAATAGAACACGAGGGCATGAATATAAACTGGAGGGTGGTAGATTCAAAGGAAATGTGCGGAAAAATTACTTCACTGAAAGGGTGATAGATAAGTGGAATATTCTCCCATCTGAGGTGGTTGATGCCAGTACAGTAGAACAATTTAAACATGCTTGGGTTAAATATAAGGGTATCCTAAATTTTAAACCAAATTGAGGGTAAATAGGGTCTAGGGTCAGTATAGTTTTCAATAAACAAATGGGCAGACTAGATGGGCCATGTGGCTCTTATCTGCCGTCACTTTCTAAGTTTCTATGTTATATACAAAATGGGAGTGATTTGTCAACTGTTAGTCTCTTTTTAAAATGCCCCATTGCCTCCTAATGATTTTTTCAATCATCTTATATTCTGAATTATATTTAGAAATAAATTCCTTTCCATGTTTGCCACTTCCCTCATTGCTTTATTTAAGTTATCGTCACTATGGGCTGTATTCACACTTAAGAAGCTCTGGCTTCTTAGTTGTGTAGATTTGCTAAATGGTAGGTCATTTAAGCAATCTACATACCAGTTAGGTACATAGATTGCCTCAAAGAGTAGTTTAGTTAATCCAGAGTGAAGTGAGTTAGACCGCCTATATGTAAGAACTTCTCTGCCCTTAACTCTGCATTTTTTTGGATTGACTGGAGGACTTGCCTTATTTCAGACTGCCTTACTGTCCTCTCAGGTCCATTATCTGTCATAGGTGTACATAGACACCCTACATTTTGCTACCATTTGAGAACATTTAGAAGCTTATTGTGGAACTTTGTCTTTTTTAATTTTTTTCACTCTTCCACTTGGTGATATTGTTTGTTTTTGGATGCTGTTACTGGACTATTAGCATCCTCCCATGTGACCCTCACTGAAATTATATTCTTTTTGAGTTTTCTGTGTATTGCACTGTGGAATAAACTCCACACATTGAACCCTCAACCATCTTGTATTGCCACCTTCCTTTTTTTTCTACCTAGTGCTGGCTACAGGTACACTTGTGTTCACTTGTATACCTATTTTTGCCAAATTACCCTTTTGGCCTCACACTGCCATTTAACCCTATCTACATTGAGTGTGGATCCTCTTCCTCACAGAAGTTTTCCATATATATATATATATTTATTTTATCTGGAAGGAGCAGTTCTGATACAAGTAAAATGTAACTTTCTTTTTCTTTGATAGTTCCCTTCTCTAAATATCTAGTAAACATTTGTTCTAGGTAAATAGATAATCTTCCTGATGTATTACCTGAAAGTTTCCTATAAGTTGAGGTGCCCATGAGTTATCTTTTCTATCTCTTCTTGATAGTCTTTTCTATTTAAAAATACAACCCCCCCTTCCACAGCTTTAGGATAAGGGCCTAGATCCACAGGTCCATCTGTCAGTGATATTACATATTTCACATACGTATTTTCACTGTTGTATGGGGTCGTCGTATGTAACGTATGTTACATACTCCAGCTCTTACAAGATAAGGGCTGTCCCCCTTTTATGAATGTTGAATCTCCGCCATGAAGTCAGAGATAGTCATGGTAATAAGGGGACCGGGTGGGGGAAGCCCCGTTACGATCAGATAGGCCATAAGGAAGGGAGTGTTAGGGTTAGGGTAATGAAAGGGGAGGGTTAGGGTAATGGAAGGACAGTCTTAGGGTTAGGCTGTGTGGAAGGGAGTTTTAGGTTCAGGCTGCGGAGAAGGGAGTCCTAGGGTTAGGCTGTGGGGAAGGGAGTCTTAAGGTTAGGCTGTGGGGAAGGGAGTCTTGGGGTAATGGAAGGACTGGTTTAGGATTAGCATAATGGAAGGGGAGTGTTAGGGTTAGGCTGTGTGGAAGGGAGTTTTAGGTTCAGGTTGCGGAGAAGGGAGTCCTAGGGTTAGGCTGTGGGGAAGGGAGTTCTAGGGTTAGGCTGTGGGGAAGGGAGTCTTGGGGTAATGGAAGGACTGGGTTAGGATTAGGATAATGGAAGGGGAGTGTTAGGGTTAGGATTAGGATAAGGGTTGGGGTTAGATTTATACTTCCCATTCGCAGCACTGTTTTCTATCTTCCAGGGATCTATTGCTTCGCGTCGGCAACTCACACCCCTAATAAGTAAACTAAATAGACTGATAAATAGCTGTCCACTTGCTTATGCTTCCAAGTCTTGTTAGCTTGATTGATAATATCAAATGACAAGACAATTATCAACAAAATCCCATTGACTTCTTTTAGACAATGAAGAAAAAAAAATACTTGCTGACTACTGTAATTGGTGTTTTATCGGTTTGTATGATCTAGATTCAGATTTGTTTTATTTTGAAGCAAATGTATCCCTAAACAAAAGATTTTGATAGATTTACTAGCACTGGGCTGCACTAGACATCTGTGTGCTCAGAATTTAACCCCTTTATTCCCTGTGTCTTGAGTGCAGGAGAGTTCTAAAAAAAAAAGTACAGAAGTCTGAATAGGTGCACAGAGAGGCAACGTCTACACTGTAACCTGACTAAAAGGGTACGTCCACTTGCAACTCAGTGTAGCCCCTATGTTGCCTGCGCCATTCTTGGTAAATGTGGATTAGTCATTCTGATCAGTCAGCTCTGGTTCTCTCCCATGTACGATATGAACAAGCATCTATTATCTGAATGCAAGGTACAGAAGTTGGGATAAAATTGGAATGAACAAACTGGCTCTATGCAGAGCTCATCCCAATTCAATAATCATTTACAGGGCTGCCATCAGGGGGGGACAGTCGGGACTACTGTCCTGGGCCTGGACCTGATGGGGGCCCACCGATACTTACCTAGCTCTGTAGCAGCAGGGATACTTGCCGTTCAGAGCTATTTAGTAGCCGGCCAATGCGCAGAGACGGTCTTCCCTGCGTACCGGCCGGCTGCTAAAGCGTGTCTGTCGGGCCCCGCCTCTATGTGAAGTCATCAATGAGTGGGGCCCCACGTTTTCAGGAGCACAGTAGGACTGGCTGTTTACACTATTATATACTATATGTTTTTAAAGATTTAAAAGTAAAATGTGGTTTTAAAATGGTCTACACTATGGTCTGTTTTCTCTCTTCTTCTCTCTTTCTATGATATCTACATGGAGAGAGAGAGAGTTACTTCACACTACAACTAATAGAACAAAGAACTATTGTATACTAATAGAAGAACATTGCTCCTCTTTAATTCCATTTATTAATCCCGACCTTTTAACATTGCAAAAACATTGTACCCTATAACCCTGGTTCACCAACAAATTTAATAAGTATTGCGGGCCGTATTCAGAGAACCGTTTTTTAATGCACGGAATTATACGCACGGCCAGAGCAAGGAAACACCCACCAGCAACCCCGACACTCACCTCTCCTGGACGGCCTGTCGGGAACTTAAGAGTCTTTTGATCACTCTGTTTTATGTATGTAGTTACGTGCGTATATGTGCTCCGTCCGTGCGATTCTTTATAACCACGCCTCCATGCGTTTATTTAAATGCCTACCCCCACCCACTTTTATGTAAATTTGCAAGTACGTATTTCTACGCCGCCCATCCGCACGTATGTCCCCAAGTGCGATTCACATGCCCGTGCCCAAAGCACTTACGAGTGTACTGCATGCGCAGTTCATCCGATCCTAAAAATACGCACGCAACTCCCTGCAAAAACGGATCTCTGAATACGGCCCTGCATCCGGCAGATTGCAAATATTGACAATTTATCTGTGTCACATATTTTGCGCTGGTCCATCAACTTTTTAAGGGATTTATATTTATTTATTTATATTTTTTATAATATATTATGTATGGTACATTATTATATATTACTGTTAATAACTATCATAGCGGATAAAAGAAATGTTATCATTTTCTTTTTGTAGTAAACACAATGCAGTTTTTTTTCTAAAACCGTAGATCTCATTCCTTCTGTTCGCCTCAGTGACCAGAGAAAAATATCCCTCCGGGCTCATACAAGTTTGTAGCTAAGAGCTATAAACGTTGGCTCATTAGCAGCAGAAATAAAACATTACAATGTCATTAATTAGGAAGTTACAGGGAAAATCCCATTGGGAAAATATTCAATGCTAGTAATATTATTATGGAAAGGATAATTATAATGTGTTTATGGATCAGGTTAATGCAGAGATTTCCCTTGTGTGTAGCAATGTACAAACATAGTTCATTGGTTTCAATGTTTAAATATCGATTGATAATGCATACAAAACCTTATACACAATGTGAACACTAGATTAAAGTATAAATATATACTTTAATATGGATAGACCAGCAAGATTAAACCAGGGATAACACAAATACTTTGAAGACTTGAAACTAAAGAGTTACATAATAATAAAACCATTTATCAGAACTTATATTTCTACTATAAATAATATGAAATGTAATATATGATTATTGATTATAGTATTATAAAAAAGTAAAAAATAAAACAAATATAATACCATTTTAGTGGCAGCATTGCTGACACCGGTGAATTGCTCTTATATATAATTATGAATTAAAAGGATTTAACTATTTTTATGTGACTCAATCCCTGTTAAACAGATGCATAGGAATCAGCAATAGCACTGTCACTATATCCAAGCGATGGCACTGCTAAACATTCCCCTTGCTCAGCCATATCTTTGATACTTTTACCCTAACAGGTTTTCTGACTTTTTAATCTGGATCAGTACACATGTCCATTACCACACTTATATTTTAATACTACTGTCATTTCTCAGATATCCTGATGGATGGATTTCTCTCTGATCATGTAGAAATGATGCATGTGCATTTATATGGATTTAGAGATGCCCTGTGACTGGCCCAAAGTCTGAATCAGCATAAGTGCGGACAATGAGTCACAGTGTTTCTACTCCTTTGATCCCATAAGGGCCATTTCAAGGGTAATTGATCCATTACCTCTGGGTTAAATTAATAAATTCTACAAAGATTGTTAAATAGACTCCTTCACCAAAAAAATTACTGACACTATACAAAACATCCTAATTACTTTTATACAATACAGACTGCATCCTAGTGACTTCCTTACAATACATACTGCATCCTTGTTTTTTTTTTTTTGTTTGTTAGTTTTATTGTGGATTGTAAGCAATTGTACTTTGATCAATATCATTGCTGCAATCTTCAAAATTGTCTTTCCTTTCTTAAAGTAAAGATGGACTTTCACTTCAATTAAGTTGAGTAGTTTTTGCCACATTATGGACTATTACAAACAGAAAATATTTTCAACTACCAACAAGGAACCAGACCTCCGCTTCTGTTGCACTCAAAGTGGCAGTGGAGATGTCCTAACTCCCATGTAAGCAAGGGGAGGCCACTCGCCATACACACATGTAGATCCGTTAGCAGGACTATACCTTAAGAACCATGTTTCATCCACACATAAAATCAACTGATATGAAATGAAATAGTGACGGCTCAAAAATTTGGATAGGATATATATTCTAGTACCCCGCTCTTACTTTACTATTCCAATATATTCCCCCTACCACCTAATATATTATTATTATTATTATTATTATTATTATTGTTTATTTATAAGGTGCCACAAGGTGTCCGCAGCGCTGTACAAAATACAACAAAATACAGTACATAAATAGAGGGTAGGGATGGACAGCATAGTATATATTAAATACAATATGACAAAAATACAAAAAAGTGAAGCAAGCAAGGAACGCAAGGCAAAAAGTGAGGTGCCAAGCTTGGAATATCAGGGAGCAGGGGATAGAGGGCAGTGAGAGGTTGAGAGGGAGCCACCAGGTGGGGATGGGGTAAAAGGGTAGCAGAGAGGGACAAGAGGGTACGAAGTGAGGAGAGAGTGGTGGAGGAAGTAACAACACTAGGATGGAAGGCCCTGCTAATGTGAGCTAACGCACTATGTGGAAGGGAAGAACTTACAGAAGACATAAGGAGGGGGAAGGAAGTGGACTGCTGGTGTGAGCGGAGAAGAGGGGGAAGGAAGAGAAGGGAAAGATGAAGAGTGCAGTGAGGATGTTAAGTGGAAGAGGGGTAGGCTAGCCTGAACAGGTGCGTTTTGAGTGAACGCTTGAAGACCTGCAATGTGGGGTAGAGTCTGACTGAAGAAAGGAGGTCATTCCAGTCAGAGGTACAACACGTGAAAAGTCCTGGCCGTGACATATAGTGATCAGTAGGGAGGTGAGACAGCGCTGGTTAGCAGAATGGAGAGGGTGTAAAGGGGTGTGCATGTTGATGAGGGAGGAGAGGTAGGGAGCAGTGGCTGAGGAGGTGACCTTAAAGGTGAGGGTAAGAAGTTTAAAGAGAGGTCTGT
Source organism: Limnodynastes dumerilii (assembly GCA_011038615.1). Classification (NCBI taxonomy): domain Eukaryota; kingdom Metazoa; phylum Chordata; class Amphibia; order Anura; family Limnodynastidae; genus Limnodynastes; species Limnodynastes dumerilii. The sequence goes on along the minus strand of WWET01004665.1, from coordinate 103,685 downwards.
ATGTGTTTTAGACTTCCTGCCCCCTCTCATCTCTTTAGACTTCCAGCATATAAACCTGGATCCTAAGGATACAGTTCTGTGGGGTTGTTCTGTTGTGCAGTAACAAAAAGTGGGTGTTTTTCATTTGCAGAAAGTTAAAATACCCTCATTTTCAGCCCTCCCTCGCTGATCTAATTCCCTCCCCCCTCCCACTTCTACCTAATCACTCCCCGAGATGCCTCTTTCCAACTAAACTACTATGTGCACTGTTTAAAGACCGTACGGAGGCAATCTACATACTTAACTGTTACGTAGATTGTGTGAATGTACCACTGCACACGTGTAGTAGTTACTTTCTTAATAATACGCACCTAAGGAGCGGGAGCTTCTTAGGTGTGAATCCAGTCCATAGTGTCAATCTATATATTAGTGTTTTATACAGTATTTATCCATGAACTAGATACATACATTCAAGGCAAAAATACAGGGCAACCCCCTGGGTTCTACCCCTATTGTGGGCATTGGTGAGACCGATCTCATTGTGTAGTGAAGGAAGATGACATTTAGCAAACAGAAAAACGTAAATGTGATAACACAGTGTTTTGGTTAAGTTCTGGAAATTAAATGGTTAATCAATGAAACTGAGCTTTGATTGAGTCCTAATTACAAGTCACAAAAAAAGACCCTTTGATACAACAGGACAAGTTGCTGAAAACTGAGTGGAATATTAACAGAAAGCTTATTGATATCAATTTACAACACTTATGGTCTGTTTTCCCCCTCTCCTCTTTTATTTACTGCTGCCATCTCCCCCATTTGACACACACATCTCTATAATGAAAACAACTCACACAATTCATTTCATATACAGAGGATGATGATGATGATGATGATGATGATGATGATTAGCTATTTTATATTGTTCTACTGTATATTAGTATATATTATTTTAACAATAAAAAAGAAAAGATCTGACTTGAGCTTGGTGGATTGGGGCGAAAAAATAGTTAGCTTCAGAGCGCTATCCTCCACACAGTAACTGCTAATCTGTGAACAAAACAATACAAAAATGATAAAGGAGGATGCGCTAGAAAATAACAACAAGATCTCCACAGGAGTAATATTAAAAATTCTAATATTTATTTATTATATGACCATAAAAATATAGCTACAAAAAGTAGCAGCAAGTAGATATAATGCAGCAATGTGACTTCTATCACCATATGAGCAAACAGAGCAATAAAATAAGGTCCATTCAGATAAACATGATAAACTTTACTGCTTTCCCTCGGCTTGCACAGCCACCAACGCAGGGGACACGTGAGTTATTACCGCTAACAGCGGTAATAACAGAGAAATTCAATGACACCTGTGAAAAAGAGATTATGGTGCTCGTTGTGTTAACCAGATACAGTAATAAAACGTACAGAGATGACAACAGAGATTGGTCCACTAAGCCAACAGACAGCAGTTTCATTAAGCAGATCATGATCCAGTGGTACAATTTTTAAAAGTAGAGATCCCTTTCAATATTAGTTGGCAGGATGAGAAACATGATATGACTGTCTGATGAAGTTTTATGAAGCAGGGATAGCAAGTTTGCCCTTTGGAAGTGCCGTTACTTATGCTATCCTCTTAAACATTTACTATTAGTACTAGTAAAAATTGTTGAATAATTACAAGTGATGTAGAAAAAAAAATATTGAATTTGTTTTAAGTGGAGATAAAATGATGTTGTAGTTGTAACTGGTGCGTAGAAGGAATACACAGTACACTATACTGAATGAGTATACACACAGCTTACCTAATAGAGATGGTTTTAATGATTGCAATCAGTAATTATAATCAATAGAAAAACAGCGCTTTTTAAAAGAGAGGTGCCCAAATATGTTGCAAACCGTATGCGTTACAAAAGGCGCTTACAGCGAGCCTAATAGAAAGAGATTTGACAACCTAAATCAGTAATTAGAATCAATAGAAAACAGCACTTTTTAAAAGAGAGGTGGCCAAGCATGTTGCTTCTCTCCTCTTCACGCCCGCTGCACCGCTCAGCTGTTCTGTGTCCCGGCTGTTTCCCCTGCCAGGAGCAGACGCCTATCATTGCAGAGGACTGGTCCAATCCTCCAGCCCTGAATGGTCAGTTCCCCTGTAAATAGCCAGTGCTTCCTTCCCTCATCGCTGGTTATAGCATCCTGCACGTGTGCCCCAGCCTTTCTACCATTTCTCTCTCTTGCGCCAGTCCCCTTGCCCTCTTTTCTCCTTTGCTCTCTTTGCATTTTCTGGTGCCTTAGCTTTCTTGAGTGTCCCTCCTATCCAGCCCATTCTCTCTCTCTCTCTGTCTCTCTCTCTCTCTCTCTCTCTCTCTCTCTCTCTCTCTCTCTCTCTCTCTCTTTTTCTCCCTCTCTCTCTCTCTCTCTCTTTCTCCCCCTCTCTCTCCCTCTCTCTCTCTCCCTCTCTCTCTCTCTCTCTCTCTCCTATGAGGTTCCGCTGTGTGAACACCACCTGATAACATAGACTTGCGACCTGGTAACCGTTCTCGTAACACCTAGGATAAAGAAAGAAAGAACCGGTCTGTTGCTAAGTGGTTTCTGATGAGCAATTTTGCATCTCATTTGGAAAATCAAGGTCCTAGAGTCTGGAGGAAGAATGGAGAGGAGAGGCACAATCCAAGATGCTTGAAGTCCAGTGTGAAGTTTTCACAGTCTGTGTTGATTTGGGGTGCTGTGTCATCTGCTGGTGTTGGTCCACTGTGCTTTATTAAGTCCAAAGTCAATGCAGCCATCTATCAGGACATTTTAGAGCACTTCTTCCTTCAGCAGACAAGCTTTATGGAGATGGTGACTTCATTTTCCAGAAGGACTTGGCACCTGCACACACTGCCAAAGGAACCAAAACCTGGTTCAATGACCGTGGGATTACTGTGCTGGATTGGCCAGCAAACTCGCTGGACCTGAACCCCATAGAGAATCTATGGGGCAATGCCAACAGAAAGATGAGAGACATGAGACCGAACAATGCAGAAGAGCGGAAGGCTGCTATTGAAGCAACCTGGTCTTCAATAACACCTCAGCAGTGCCACAGGCTGATAGCATCCATGTCAAGTCGCATTGAGGCAGTAATTCATTTGAAAGGGGTCCAAACCAAGTACTGAGTACATATGCATGATTATACTTTTCAGAGGGCTGACATTTCTATATTTGATTTCATGTAATATTCTAATTATGTGAGATTTTGATTTTGGGGTTCTCATAAACTGTAAGCCATAATCTTCAAAATTAAAACAAATGAAGGCTTGAAATATCTCACTTTGCATGTAAGTCTATATAATATATTAGTTTCACCTTTTAAGTTGAATTACTGAAATAAATCAATTTTGCACGATATTCTAATTTTTTCGAGTGTAATATAAATTAGCTATAATTTATAATATATTTATATTTATAATATATTTATTATAAATATCATTTATAAGTAATATTTCTATAGCTTTAAAAAAAACAGAGTCGAAAAATACATTTTTTATGTGTCCACTACTTGGAGAATTGCTATTCTAGGCTACTACACAGAATGGGGTAGATCCACAACTATGTACATGTGATTTTCCGCTAGCCACTAGCGTAAAAGTGCCCATTACTACTTACTAGGGTTAGTACTAGAGTACGGAGGCGGGGTGAGGCATTTAAATCATACAGTATGGGCATGCTTAGCAGTGTAAGTACGTGAGGGCTGTACATAGGCAGTAGTTACGCTGATTAAAGTTAAGGTAGGGTTTGGGAAGCATAAAGAGGCCAAAGTACGTACATGAGAGGGGAGTGCATTGGAAGTATACTAGCATAAATACGATATGCTAGCGTACACAAAAGCAATGTTGGTCTGGACACTTGGTGGAGTGCACACAGTGAGTGGCACACTAAATTATTTAAAAAGCCATTACACATATTGGGCCAGGTCCACAACAAGACACCTTTTTTATTAACGAAAATTAAAGACAGCCCTAGTAAGTGCTTTTGGTTTCTGTTATTGAACTACAGAACAGAACTATACACCACCACACTAGTGGATAGGTATATATAAAATGGTCCAAGGCCTGTATCACAAACATACCAAGAAAGGCTAGAGGAACTAAACATGTATAGCCTGGAGCAGAGAAGGGAGAGGGGGGACATGATAGCAGCTTTCACATATATCAAGGGTTGTGACCAGCTAGAGGAGGGTACATTATATAAAGGAAGAGGTGTAATAGAACATGAGGACATGTGTATATACTGGAGGGTCAGGTACAGGAGGATACATTATATAAAGGAAGAGGTGTAATAGAACATGAGGACATGTGTATATACTGGAGGGTGACAGGTACAGGAGGGACATTATATAAAGGAAGAGGTGTAATAAAACATGAGGA
>WWET01004665.1:62037-94275 GCA_011038615.1 Limnodynastes dumerilii | reverse complement strand
AAGAGTGTATGATGCATCCTGTGAATCGAATGGGTGATATCAGCTCCACTGTCTGATCTCTGCAGCAAACCAGCAGCTGCTATATGGTCAGTTTAATGATTTAATACTGGGCTGCAATAAAGCTTCCCCACCATGTCGCAAAATCAACATCATGGCAGAAAAAACGTTATCCTAGCCGTTGTCGGGGTTATTATTTTGGGGTCTATGGGGTCTACTCCTAAAAACCTCCTGGTTATTATCTTGTCTTCAAACAACCAGGTGGAGAATAAAAGAAACCACATGGACTCAGTAGTCAGTATAATATTCAGCACTATTTTAAAATAAGCTTGTTACATACATTTCTTATATAGCAAATAATATGTAGAGTTGGCCCCTAATAAGCCAATAAAACTTTGTTTATATTATTGAATCTTTTTGTTGTTTATCACCTTAAGCTTCATGTCTCACCTGCTAAGCATAATTTATATTATTAGTTCTTGGAATCAAAGTGGCATGGAGGTGTTATTCCATCTGTATCTGAACCACAAGTAGCCACCTCATCAAGTTTAAGCACCTCATCAAGTTCTCCTGTTTTGTGAAAAACCTGCGGTTGGGCCAAGCCAAAGTGTTACTTATAATTTTTAAAGCAATAGATTCTTTTAAGCAATAGATACAATTTAAACATCTTATACCTGAGTATACTTTACTCTCACACTGTATAGTCAAATATAATCATGTTGCTTTTGAACACCACCAATAAAGTAAGTTTCCAATTAATTTTTACCATAAACCTCACAGGAGAAACAATTACAGAATCTTGGAATGATCTATCATTTGGAAGGTATGTGTGAAGACAATCAAACACAAGTCACCTACATACGACTACTTGGATTTCGAGACCTGTACAAATTCAAGGCATTGTTATTCATTGTGTTCCTTTTCACATACATAATGATACTGACTGGAAACATCCTAATTTTTATTTTGGTGACGACCATTGATAATCTTAAAGTTCCAATGTTCTTCTTTGTCAAACACTTAGCTACAGCTGATATGCTCCTTACCACCAGTGTTACACCCATGGCATTGGACATCATATTCCTAGAAGAAGGAAGAGTGTCCATTGTGGGCTGTATAACACAGCTGTACTGTTTTAACATATTTGGGGCTGTGCAGTGTTTTCTCATTGCTGTAATGTCTTATGACAGGTTTTTGGCTATTTGTTACCCATTACGTTATACTGCAATGATGAATCCAGATGTTTGTCTCCAGCTGGTGGTATTTTCATGGCTATTAGTCATCATTTTTGTAACAAGTGAAATGATTTTGGTTTATCAATTTAACTTCTGTGGTCGGAATTACATTGACCACTTCTTCTGTGACTTTGCACCAATTGTGGATTTGGCAACTTCTGACACCTCCATTTTGATGTTTCAAGAGTTAATCCTCTCCATCTTCACAATTTTTTTTCCATTTGCCTTTATTGTAATGACATATTTCAGCATTTTATTTACCATTGTAAAAATGTCTTCTTCTCAGAGGAGAAAAGCCTTCTCCACATGTAGTTCCCACTTGACCAGTGTATGTACATACTATGGCACCTTAATCACAGTCTACATAATGCCATTCCAAAGCACGGTCAACCTAAATAAATATCGATCACTCCTGTATATTATGGTGACTCCATTAATTAATCCTATTATTTACAGTCTGAGAAACCAGAGGATGAAAAGAGGGTTGGAAAAATATCTGATTAATTTTAAGACAAATATTTTGGGAAGAAAAAAATAAAAATTTTATATAGAATTATGTACTGTTAACATATCTCTTTGCCAAATTGTAATTTAATTATATTTTTGAAGGATTTTAATTTAGCAATCTACACTATTATTATTATTATTATTATTATTAATAATAATAATAATAATAATAATAATAATAATAATAATAATAATAATAATGCAAAAGCTTGCCAATTTGCAACACTCTTATGGGTAACATCTTCACATTCCAGATCCTTGGCAAGCTTCACAGAAATGTACACATAGATCATTGTTGTATATGCGTGCACACACTTTTAACAACAAAAACATACCCAACAGTTCTGTACATTAGGCCTTGAGGGTTACTTTATTTATGATATTCATTGATCCGTTTTTTTCAGGCTGTTCTGTGCGTATTTTTAGGTACGTTTAAACTGCGCATGCATAGTAACTTTTTTACGGAGTTCACGTAGACTATACGCACGGAAGTGCCTCACGGACGGACTTGTGAATCGCATTGGTGTCACATACTTCCGGATCTGCCACGTAAAAATATGCACGGAAGAATTAACATATAAATGGGCGGGGGTAGGCATTCAAATGATGAAAAGTGGACGCGATTATAAAGATACGCACGGACGGAGGACATAGACACACGGAACAGCACACGAAAAGTTACAGTTGGTCTTTGGAGGCATAGATAGTCTTTTAGACCGCATATACGCAATCTACGTATCGAAACGATATGCAGATTACGTACAATAGCTACTACGCATGCGCAGTAGCTATTGTTCATTGAATTACTTCCGTCTATGGAAGACGGACGTAGTTCGGGATCTACCCCATCATTCTTTACATGCTGTGCAAAGGTCAGAACTTCATTAAGGCCCAATGACAGAGATGAATAAATTTGGATCTGGCCCAGGACATACAGAGTGATTATAAAATAATGGTGCACATCACTCAAAGTTATGATGTCATGTAATAGACTTCAACTTCATGGAGGGTTAGTGAAGTTTTGTGAAGCTTAATGCATATAGATAAGTCCTATCAGACCATCACAGGACTTATCTGCATTTGCAGATCTGCTATAGCTACTGTTTGGCACATCTACAAACGTTTGTTTCCCACTGACATGGCAAATGGCAAGGGCCACCATCAGGGAGGGACAGCCGGGCCAAGTGTCCTGGGCCCAGACAGAGAGAGGGCGGGGTGAGGACCGCACTGGGTGTAGGTGTTTAAGGGGTGACAGAGCCTCCTCTCTCTGTCACCCCCTTTACTAGATGATGACCTGGGTCCTCACCTCAGCGCTGCAGCAGTGCGCTGTCAGAATACAGGAGCTGTCTCTCCTCTGCAGCATCCCCTTCATGAAGGATACTGGCGTGACCCCAAGGTCGCGTCAGCGTCATTCTGCAGGCAGAGAGTGTGCGGCGTGGAGGAGTAAGAAGACCAGGCTCCGTGGCAGAGAGACAGCAGGTAAGTTATTTGACTCAGCAGTAATCACTGGTGGGGGCATGCAATACCTAATTAAAACTCTTTGGGGAGGGGGGCCTGCAATACCTAATTAAAATTGGGGAGGGGGCCTGCAATACCTAATTAGAGGCCTGAAGGGGAATGTGAAGGGGGCATAGAGGCCTGAAGGGCCATATGAATGGGCGAATATAAGGGGGGGGGGCAGGCCAAACTTCGCCTAGGGTGCCCAGAGACCTAGCTCCGGCCCTGCTCCCACTTCCAATACATATTTCCCTTTCTCTGTTATGCATCTGACTTTTGCCCCCTCCCCCTATGAAACACCTGAATTTTTGTTTCCCCTCTCCAATACATTTTCCCACCCTGCACCCCTTCAATATACATGGTTTTCTCCTGTCCATCTTAAATTTAAACATCTTCCTTCTTGCCACTACTCCATTACACATTCCCTTTATGTCTCTCTTACATTACACATCTATAGACATGGCACACTATAATGGCACACTATATTATAATATGTGTAATATTTTTTTTAACTATTGATTTCCTACAGGGCTGACTTTAACCAGGCTAAGGGCCTCATTTACTAAAATCACTTTTTGGCAGCGATTATGAATCGCCAGCTATCGCAGTGATTTTGTCGCAATTTTTTGAAATCACAGCATTCTCTATGCCGCAGTTTTTGCAGGCGATTTATAATCGCTGCCAATGTTTATTGATTTTTCCATGGTGAAATCACTGTGCTTTTATGTTTAAAAGCACGGCGATTGCCCATGGAAAAATCACCATCCATGCTATAAACCCTTATCATGCTGCTGCTGCTGCTAGTACTATAAGCGACAGCATGGCAATGGTTAATGCCATGGTATGCTTGGGCCAAGGAAAAATAAACAGTACACAAAATATATAAACATTCTTTAGAGTATAAAACATTACATACCCAAACATACATTAAAAGTAAATAATGTGTCCCCCTTAAAATTAATTAAACTACCGGTGACCACTCTGTAAAAAAAAAACCTATGTTTAAAGTGTGGTGTAAGTGTAAAAAAAATATAGTATATTATAAACTCATCGTACTATAGTTATCTATCTTGGGATGACTTGCTTGAAGATCCGGACGTCTTGCAGGAAGAACAGGACATCTTGATAGAAGATCTGATCCTGTTGATTGCAGATCCGGTCCACTTGCTTAAAGATGTGGATTACTCGATTGAAGATCTTCTGAGTCCGCTTTTGTGTGTTGATGCGGCGTCCTCCTCCTTCCTCTTCTGGAGTTCTGATGCTAATGACCAATGTGGTCACTAGAGGGCCCCTTTTTATAGTGTCTATGACGTCATATCGACTTTAGTGAATAGGAAATGCCTATGTGTTTCTTTGTAATCATCTGGATGTCGCTTTTTCAGTGATGTTTGGTGTGTTGATTTTCCTAAGGGCTAAACTTCTGGGACATTGCCTTTAGTGAATGCGGCGATAGCATAATCGTCAGCAAAGTCTCAGGACTTTGGTCAATTTTAGCAAAAGCGACCTTAGTAAATGAGGCCCTAAGAGTGTCATCCTCTTCTCTTACCACTCAGCCACTTTTTCTTCTATTACATTTGATGAAATAAATTCATATCTATGTGTAAATTGAACCTGACTTGGACTGTTTTCCAAAATAATTCCAACACATTTAGACTCAGACTTTACCTCTCTCTCTCTCTATTCTCTCCAACACCCTTACCATTTCCTGATAGTCTTCCCTTTTCTTATGGGCAGCCACTGGACACGGCAGTGAAGTGTGACCTTGCTTGCCACAAAGATTGCAAGTTCTTATTTTGCATTGATTTACTCAGTGCCCCAAACCTTGGCACCAGATGTATTTCATCTCAGGGCAACCAGCAGTGAAGTGTTCCTTAGATCCACACTTATGACATTGCTTGGGCTGCATCAGGTATAAGCATTGGATTTTGTCCTTACCTAGTTAAGCTGCATTTGGAATATGACACAGACCTAAGGGGGAAGGTATGTAAGGTTACAGATCCTGACTAAGCACCAGCCTATACATTGTTTGCAGGGTCTGGCACCTTGTGAAAAAAGCTTTCCACCCACCATCAATGCCAAATGAAAAAAAATATCATCAGTATAACATTTCCAGAGCACCAGGTTCACTACAGCATGGGATAACATGTTATCTTCCCAGTCAGCCAAAAATATATTGGCATAGCAAGTAGCAAACCTGGTGCCCATAGCTGTACCCCATTGCTGAATAAAGAATTGGCCATTCAAATTTAAGTAATTATTTGAGAGAACAAATTCAATTCCCTCCAATATAAAGGACTTCTTATCGTCTTTTAATTCTATATAATTATTATATTTATTTACCGCATTGATAGCATCAGCCTGTGTTATAATGATGTACAACGACAAGACATCCGATGTTATCAACTCGTAACCTTCCTTCTATGTTACATTTTGAATCACATTAACAATGTCCAGAGTATCCTTTAGAAAGGAAGTGATGTATTTCAATAAGGTCTGGAGATGCTTACCTATACACATAGAGAGGTTCATAGTAAGAGAGCCTGTGCCAACCACTGTTGGCCTACCCAGAGGTTTGGAATGATTCTTATGAACCTTGGGTAAGGTATATAACTGGAATGACCGATTCTGATACAAGTAGAAAGTATTTTTCTTTTTCTGTGATAGTTCCCTTTTCTAAATATCTAGTAAACATTTGTTCTAGGGAAATAGATAGTCTTCCTGGTGAATTACCTAATAGTTTCCTATAAGTTGAGGTGTCCATGAATTGTCTTTCTATCTTTTCTTGGTAGTTTTTACTATTTAAAATTACAACCCTCCAACTTTTATCCACAGGTTTTTTTGACCCAGATCCTGAATTAGTAACAACAATGGACTTCCACATGCAGCATGCGTAAGTCCCCTGCCAGGTAACATGTGCGCATGTGCATACGCGTTATACTTGCGTACTGGCAGACATTTAAATTAGGAGTCGGGGTAGGGAAGCCCTGTTATGACCAGTCGTAACATTTAAGGTAGGAATCTGGACACGTAAATGTCCAGTTTTACTACCAAGAGTGGGTAGTGCACTCCCCACTACACAATCATACCTACAGACCCCCGCACACGTAAAGCTTGTGGGGGTGTGGATCTTCCCCAATGTCCTTAATATCTTTTAGGACTTTCAATGCCTCAACTCCTTTTCTATTCTTTGTGAGGGCTGTTGGGGTCTAATTGTTTCCTCTCTGTAAGGTATTTGTTGCCACTCATAATAGTCCCTGTAGTCCCTCCTATCTCTTTCATCATATCTCTATTTCTAGTTCCTATGATATTCCTTGTGGTCTCTATAATTCTTATAATAGTTCCTGTCCTGATATCTTTTATGATCTTCATGTTCTCTGTAGTCTATTTCTGTGTCCCTCCTATTATTGGAAGATCATATGGGGGAGTAATACCTTGTACCCCATCTTTCCTATTAGGGTTGTAATACCACCTTGCATGTTAACACCTCAGGGTGTTGTGATTAGATTGGCCGTGTTCTCTATATTCAATCTCTTGTTGTTTATTATGACCAAGTTTAGATTATTCTTTTTTGTCTTTTTTCTTTTTCTTATTCGGTTTTGTACTTTTATTTTTCTTGTCACTCTTACTACCTTCATCTTTTTTGGAACTTCTCTCTTTAGATGTGTTGAACATTACATTTGTTTCTTCAAAATCTGTTTTTCTATCACAGCTCTCCTGAGTGTACTGCTTTTCTTTCTTGTTATCATTTCTTCCTTTTTATAAATTTAAATTAAAATGGCTGCCTCTAAGCCATTTAGATCTTTAAATGGTGTAATTAACTCTTTAAAGATATTGATTTGTCCTCCTATTACCTTTAACTGTGTTCTCCTTTATTGTATAATTGATTTCATCAAAGAAATGGATACGATTTGCATATCTGATTCCAATCTTGTACAAAACATTCATAGAAACATAGAAACATAGAAAGTGACGGCAGATAAGAGCCACATGGCCCATCTAGTCTGCCCATTTGTTTATTGAAAACTATACTGACCCTAGACCCTATTTACCCTCAATTTGGTTTACAATTTAGGATACCCTTATATTTATCCCAGGCATGTTTAAATTGTTCTACTGTATTGGCCTCAACCACCTCAGATGGGAGAATATTCCACTTATCTATCACCCTTTCAGTGAAGTAATTTTTCCGCACATTTCCATTCATCATCTGATTCAAATGGTGAGCTCGTTTCTACTATGAGGCCATTAGGTATAATTTCCTCTGCTACATATTTATTTAATGTAGCTGCCTCCAACCATAACTTACTTTCATGGATTAGGGAAATGGAAAACATAGAAAGGATATCTCTTCTTGAAGATGAATAAAAACAAAATGCTACCAATGTATTCATAAGTATTACATTCATTACACAATATAATTCGAAATATAGGAAGATTGAATAAGATTGACTAAATCATTAGAAGGCAATGGGGCATATTAAAAAGAGACCCAGAGTTTACAGATTACATTGGGGATCACCCCCATTTTGTAATTATAGGAGGGCCCCCAACCAGAAGAACAAGTTAATCAGGTTGCCATTTTTAGATCAAAACCAGCCTGTAACTATACAAAGTAAGGGCTTTTGCTGATGTGGTCAGTGCCTTATGTGTAAAAGCTGTCCAATGAGGAACACAACCAAAAAAATAGTGAGTTTAACTTCCTGCAATAATTGTAAGAGATTTAATATAGATCAATTCATTACCTGTGACTCTAAATCTTGTATATATGTCTTACAATGTGAATGTAATAAACAGTACGTTGTTTGTACCACAAGACCCCTTATGGAGTCTTAACTCATAACGTTTCAGCCCACTTAAAGGAAGCTCATAACTGTGATCCCTCTCATATAACTGATTTTTTTTTGTTCAATCTCTTGTTGTTAATTATGATCAAGTTTAGATTATTATTATTACTTGTTCCTTCAGTCTAAATTGTTAACCCTATATGTCACTATGTTCTCTATCAGGGAAAACATACATACAGGATATCATACATTCTTAGAAATGATTATTTAATAATCTCATTATTTTGACAATCATCCTACATTAAATAAATATAAATATAAACATAAAACAATAATAAATGTATTTCTAATGTATAGAAAACAATAGATATAATTTAAAAGTGCTTATTATACATAAAGACTATCAAGAAAACATATAAAAATATATAAGACCATGAAAATTATGTAATGTAATCTCAGTAAAAATATTCTAGTAATTCTTTGTTTAGATAGGCATTGATCCTTCATCCATAAATATATACATACAAAAAAATACTTTTATATCAAATAAACATTGTTTAAATGTGCTTGATGTGCATGGTGTACATATATATAAATAATTAAAAGTGTGACATATATATTAAAATGATGTATTGTGTGACAATTAAACATTACTATTAATATAGCGTTCTAAATAAACTATACCAAAAAACCATCTATGTATGTGTTTATAAGATTATGTGTCAAAATCCCAAAAGAGTGACATATGTGGATTTGGATAATTATATAGATTGGCCACATTGAAATATACGGATATCAATCAAAAATATCATGGACAATATGGTCTGGTGGTTATAACAAGGAAGAGGAAATTCACATTAGAGATCACCCTTTATATTATTCAAAGTATGGTAAATATTTAATATACACCTAAGCAAGAGGAAATTACCTACTTTGGTTATAGGTGGTTATAGTGAAGCTAGGATGCAGAAGAAAGTATATCAGCACTCTGTTCTGTTTGGATAGATATATAAAATAAGATCCGTATTTAACTCATGATTTAATAAATATAATATAATGGGAACCTCCACTAGATGGTGGGAGCTGGTAAGTATCCCTACCAGTGTAGTGTGGTTAGTTCCCAAACGTAGTTATATAGAGCTAACAATAAGAGGTTTAATGGTCATAAAACACACACATCTCTCCTGGGGACCACTCTATATTATTCAGAGGGCAATGGGTATAGTTTATATATATCTCTCTAAGAGGAGGAGAGTAACCTAATATTGTTAAAAGGGGGTGATAATGATATTGAATTATAAAAGAAGCACATTGGTATCCTATCCTGTTATGATTGGTGGATAAGGCCTATAAAGACAAAAAGAACAATTAGACCTCCCACTTGATGGTAGGAGTCTCAAATCTACTAAACCTTAAACATGTTTTCAAACCATAGTATTACATAAAATATTAGGTAGATTCCCCCTGATATAAAAATCAGAGTTGATGGAAAGTAGCTATGGATATAAATCAGGGATAAAGATGATAATACATCGGGAATTGATAAACGCATTAATTAATAGAAAACTAATATATTGAAAGTGGAATACATTGGTAGGCGATGATATAATTGCTATCCACCAAGAGCAATAAGGGGCTCTGAATCAGGAAAAATGGAGCACAATCTCCTATGTCTTCATAATAATAGTGATCTCCGTCTGTAAGGGGAAGTACTTAACGTATGGCATATGGCGGTAAGTGGAGGAGTAAAGGACACCTTTTTGCGGGAAAACTATTTAAACCATACCAGAATTTCAATTGATCACTTTTGAGAAAGGGCAGTGTCCCAAAACATGTCAAGTCGATCCGTTTACTGAGTATCCTGACTGCTTCCCTTCTGCCCCAGTGTCTTCAGACTGTTTACGGTGTCTTCACGATTGTCGGCTGTGTGAGACATCCGATCTTGGTGCATCACAGACTCCCGTTCTCTCTGCACTACCATCCATTCACTGGGGTAGGAGCGTTTCATTAGGACTCATTCTATCACCATTATTGTTACATTGTTGTTTTTAATCCCGCCGTGGATTATATCATATGCCTTGTTATTTTATGTATATATATATTCAGTAAAATTGTTTTAAAATTTTAGGCATTTTGTTACTTATTTTACTATTCATCTGATTATTTATTGATACTGCCTCTAATTATTTATTTATTTTCTATGCATGGATGGATTTTGGAATTACATTGAAGTTCTTTTTACAACAGAAAGCCAGCGCCTCTCCTACTGCTGAAATATACAGCAGTGTGATCATTCTGGGATTTTAATACTTCCCCTATATGTTTCTATATGTGTATTAATTGGTACTTAAATACACACATATATTAGAGTTTTCCTTTCAGTAGTCCACACATCTCCAGCGCTTTCCCCCATTTACCCTTCTTCGTATTATTTAAGGTGGTATCCCCTTTAAAAATGTTTTGTGTAACGTCACCTTTAATAATTTATGATGTAGGACCTTCATGTAAATACTGATAGTCCTAGTTTCTTATGTTATAGCCTTATTTCTTCCAAAATGCCTCTGCATGCAGACGCTAATATAAGTATTTTTGGGGAAATGCTGAGTTTTATCCTCAACAACCACATGCCACTCACAACCTATGGACTTCCTGCATCTAACTGTCCTACCCACATAAAGCTAAAAAGACATCACTGCCAGAATAAGACTTTGAGAAAGGGATAAACCTAGCCTGAAACGCGTCAGTCTAGCAGGCATAACGATCCAGACGCCATCTTCTAGGACTCAAGCAGCAGCAGCGTGTGGTGCCGACTCCCGGGCATCTCATATTGGCTGTCACGGACTTTTGATTATTCCATTCTTCCTGGATACATCTTTAATTCAAGGACTTGTTTAGACTCTACAGCACTGGTTTTATATTTTATTGTTTTATTACCGAACTAAGAAGGAACGCCCACTGGCCATCTCAAACCTGCCGCTCTGTCTTATGTCTGTAGAGGTACACAGAGTGAGGCAAGACCTATACTGTCACCCTCTTCTCACTTCAGTCCTGCCTTTCTGTTACAGGTATCATTACTCTTATGTCTGCATAGTTTCTAATAGGAGCCCTTCTATAAGATTCTCGCACAGTTATAAACATGTGCAGTGTCGAAATATACATTTTGATCCTTTGTTACACATTTCCAGACAGCCAAAAATAGAATGCATTTGGATGTTTTTTCTTGCAGTATTTATTTATGACAGGGAATTGGTCCGTATCCTTTATCCTGTCTTACAGAAAGGCAGGAATAGGGGCACAAATTTTCTCAGTAAGTCAAAAACAGTTTTGGTGCAAAAAGCAGAGTAGTAAGTAAAGTAGCTATTACTTCCAAAGTTCTATCGAATGGATCGCAGCACATTTTAAGCACCATTTATTTCAAGATTGAAGTGTACACCTTGAAGGGACAATATAGAGATCTAGAAGTGTAAAAAAAACTGGAAATTGGTGGCTTTGGGCTGGATCCAAACTTAGTTAAGTGCTTGAACTTAGTTACTCCTGGGCTAAACTATGTTGATTTCAGGGGGAGTTAATTGTATTCTTTGCATGCAGGGATATATCTTTGAATTGCTTACTGCACACAGATTCTGACCAGCTTTACTATCACACTGTTATGTAGACTTGGGATAGGAAACATCACCCCTCATCTCTAATACTGTTTGCAACAGATGAAATATGACTCCCCTGCAATAAACATGGTTTAGTCCAGGAGTAACTAATCTCAAGCACTTACTTAAGTCTGGATCCAGCCCAATGTCAGTAACTATATTGATCCCTGTACTGCTCACCAAATTCTTAACCGGTACCTGAATGCCACTGTTACCACCCAAAACCACTTTACACACCACAACTGAAGCCGGGGTTAAATCATCATCAGCATTGTCAGTAATGTTATTGGCCCAGATCCAGACTTGCATATGTTTGAGTTCATAGGTATTTAACTATGCATGTAACATAATTGCAATTTTAAGTGAGATTGATCCAAACCTCATAACAAATTGACTAAAGCAACTCCCTAATTTTGTAACTAATTTTAAGTTTGTTATCATACGTAACTGCATATTTACCTAAGTGTTTGTTTATGCGCTTGTGAATCTTGCATGCGTATTTAGTGTTTAAGTCCTAGAGATCCTGATTTAAAGTTTTTGTTTATATCCTGCAGATCCAGAATTGAAAGCTTTTATATACATCCTACAGATCCTGAAATCAACTTTTACTTTACAACACCCACATTATGTATTTAAGTTTTACTGTGTCATGTACTTCAATAAAGATTTTTTTTTTTTACAAAAGCTAATGTATTATTTGATATATTAACATCTAATTTATTTTATTATTAGAATATTTTGAATAATAAATGATATATATGATCATTCTGATTAAATTCCTAATGTATATGTTTACAATTTTTTTTTGTGTGTTTTCATGTTTTTTGAATAATATATGTTTAAAGTAAATAGCTTACAATAAACACAGCTATGGCTATAATATAGAATTTTGAAATGTTATTAAATAATTAATTTATTTTATTTAGTGTATTTTTAAAGTTTACATTACATGTTATCCATTACTGGATATATTATAAAATAAAGCACATAAACGTTTCTAAAAACACAAAAATGTAAAATGATATTTAAAATTTGCTCAGCAATTCAAATCATAGCTTTAATGCTTTTGGTGTTATCCATCAGAACAGGGAACAGAGGATGTTCAAACAGATTTCCATCTGCTCCTGTATGAAGAAAAATGCATTATGTAAATCTGTAATTTGTTAATAATTAAAATATAATAAATAAATGCTTTTTGTGGTAAAAAAAAATATTTTTTAGTAATTATAATAAATCTATTTATTTTGTAAACATGTTTAAAACTTTTATATTAACATTGTACTAATTATTCAAGAATAATTAACTTTGCACAACAATTATTATACTAGCAAGAATACACAATAACAAAGGCATCTTGAACTACAAGGATTGCAAAGTTACTGATAAACTATTATTAAACATATTTTGACAAATAAACAATATGTCTAGTCTGAAAATGTTAGCAAATATAAACACTTACTAGATCCATCTGCACTTTTAACTTGATGGACATCATGATGCAATAGTTGCTGCTGCTGCTCTTGCTGGTGTAGGGGTGTCAAGGTAAAAATTGGGGAAGACATCATTAAGGGTGGGGTAGTAGAGTTTGGTAGGATCAAACTTTGATTTTCCTAATGTTGATCCACTTGTTCTCCCTCAAAAACTTTCACATCCTGGAGCTCCTCATTCTCCTCCTCCAGCCTGTCTTCCTGCTGTTGGCCATTATTTTCCTCCTGCTCCCCCTCCTTTTGCTCAGCCTGCAGATCCTCCTACTACTGCTGCACCTGGAGATGCTCCTTTTCCTTCTACTCTTGCTCCACCTGGAGTAGCTCCTGCTCCTACTCATGGTGCTCCTCATGTTCCTTTGCCATCTTTCTGCCATGTTCAGCATGCCTGCGTCATCTTCGTCCTTAAATAAAAGTAGAAGAATGTCTCAATAACATTTTCCAAATAATTTAATTAACAAGGCTAAACATATATCAATATATCAATCATTTATTTTAAAATTATATTATATTTTTGTTAAACAATTATCATCAATTTAGTGTAAGATTACAATCAATTTCCATGCTTTATTTTAACATTTGAACATTATAGAGCAATGTAACATGTAACACATAGCAACATAATAAAAATTATATTTACAGGAGTGTTTCCATTTACATTAAGTAATTTAATTTTTAAATTGTAAAAAGTACTATTAAAACCATTAACTTTTATATATATATTTAGCTTTTCAAAAAATACTTTATGATGCTACATCATATGTATTTTGTTTAAAATAAAAATGCATGAATAAATACTTTAACAATCAATGCTGTTCATTATTAATACTTACTGCATGCATGCCTCCATATGGCTTCACGCATTTCATCCAGTAAGTCTGGCTGTTACCTTCTGAGGTCTGACCACCTCCTTTGAAGCTGGTCAACTGTGCGTTGGATGTTTAGGTGTCACCAAATCCGTTCGCGGACATGATTATAAGCACGCTAAATCGTGGCATTGCTTCGTGGTAGATTAGGATCAAATTGATCCATTTCAGCCACAAGGAACATTAGTTCCCTGTTGGAGAATGCGTTGGCATGAGCTCCTGCCATTTCTCCAATCTTAAAATGGTTTAAAATGGTGCATACCTGCTTAACACATACAACACACACAATTGGTTGAACGCAATTCCCGCCTCCTAGGAACCTAAACCAAAAATGTAAATTCATATTCAACCAATGTTATTGCATCATTTTGACAACTGTCAAATTTGTTTACAGATTTGTGGCACAAAAACAATCAACCAATCAAAATCTACTTCAACCATTACCACACACACATATAAACACACATTTGTTTGCGAAAGTACATACTACTGAGAAAATGGGCCCAAAAGGTAAGAAACGTAACCTAAATTCCAGCAGTTAGGTAGTATTTTTCCTGGTAAGCCAGAGTATGGAGAAATTGTATACAGGGGAAATGAGATTGCAGGAAGCCTGCATGCAAACGTTTAGGAGGAAATACACCTGGCCTTTATGACATACTCCAGAAGCCAAAACCCAGACTGTATGCAAAGAACATTAGCTCATCTTAAAAAAAGGTATGTTTTCTATAACAAAAGTAACTTGTATTTTAAAAATCCATGGTAGAGTAATGTACTTTTACAATAACTCTAAGATTGTATTTGCATTGTAATGTAAATTTTTACAAAGTTTATTAAAAAATAAAAAATTGAATAAAAACATTATACATAGAATTTTCATGGACCATACCAGAAATAGTTCTCATGTTTGTGATAACATAACCTACTAAATGTATGTTTAAAATTTTAATACATATATACAATGTATGATGGTCTGTGCTAGGTTACATAGTGCATTTATTACAATAAAAGAGATTGTGATACACACCATGCCTATCTATGTTGATTCTAACATTTTAAAGATCTTGTAAATTATCTTATAAATACACTTTGTGATGGAATTGTATTACATTTTACAACTTTAGTATGATTAATATTACCAATTAAAACATGTTAAACATTAAAAAACTAACACAGTTAATATTCAACAATCACTATTCATTATTACCAGGCCATTAAAAATATTAATAAAAATTAATTATTATTCTCAAAATAAATACATAAAATACTAAAGACAAAACATTCTAATGAAATTACAAAGTAGCTTTCTAAAATATGCATAGGAGTTATATGAATTCAAAATTATATCATATTATGATATTATATTATGATGAAAATGAAAATTAGGGTTTAAGAGACAGGGGCTCGCAAAATTTATAATTGTAAATTCATCGTATAACTAACTGTCGGTCGGTCTGTCGGTCTGTCTGTCTGTCTGTCTGTCGGTCTGTCTGTCGGTCTAGTGGTATATCAAACAATGATAAATCTAAGAATAAAAAATTAAAATAACAATAAGTATAAATATATAAAAATAAAAAAAAGATGAATATAAAGAAAGTGATAAATGAATGATATAACCAATACATATAGTGAACTGGATTCACAACCCCGTAATTTTTCACTTATGTGCCTAATTTTTACGATTCTAGCTACTAAAGTCTGCATGTTTGCAATCTATGTAACGAAACGCCACGTAGATTGCATAAGAAGTTGCTACGCATGAGTAGTAGCTAGAGTAGGAAAATTAGGCACATATGTGAAAAATTACGGGGTTGGAAATCTGGTCCAGTGTTACTATATTCCCATATATAATAAACAAATATTAATAATATAAGCAAATAATGTGTTTTAAATATGCTATTGATATTAGGTATTAAAACATCAATTACATCATGAACTAACTAAAATAAAAATGATGACCTAATGTATATACTAAAAATAAAATTAAAAAAGTCAGTTAACTTGCCTTAACTACAGCAATGTCTGTCCATTAAACTGCAAACTATTGTTTATGTGAACCTCACTGTAGATTATGTCCCTTTAAAAATAACACTAGAAAGGGTAAAATGTATAGTGCAGCATACAATTAACTCTTAGCTGTACATATAGTACTAGAAGGTACTGCATACCCCATATTTTAGGGTATGCTGTGCCTTTTAGTACCATAAGTGGCAGCATGCCATGGGTTAATGGCATACTGTGCCATAGATTTTGTGCCTTATATATTTAAAAAATGCATTCCTTTAATGCCCATTCCTAATTCTAATGGTCCCCATAATGCCCGATCCTTAACATAGTGGCCAAACCTAATAATTATCATTAACATAGTGCCCAATAGTAATAATCATTTTTAACATAGTGCCTGGTAGTATTAATCATTAACATAGAGCCCAATAGTATAAAACATCAATAACATAGTGAAACACAGGGGCAAGCTGTGCCTTCTAGTACTAAATGCAACAGCATGCTAAAATCTGTGGTTTTTTAAAATAATTTTTTGGTAGCGAGCAAGCCATCGGCACAATTTTCCCGCATTTTTTTTTCCAAAAATCGCCAGATTCACCAATCTGCGTGTTTGGCTGGCGATATACAATTGCAGCAATTTATTCAAGTATGAATCACCGCAGTTTTGTGCTTAAAATCGCAGTGATTTCCCTGTAAAAATCGCCATACAGCAAGGGTACTTGTAAAAAAAAAAAAAAAAAATGGTACATTTATGTTTACAAAATAAAAATTGTAAAAAAAAAAAAAACAACGCGCTGCATGCTATTAACCCTTTGCATGCAGTCGCATATAGTACTAGAAGGCACAGTATGCACATGTGTTTCAGGGCATGCTGTGCCTTTTAGTACTATAAGCATCAGCATGCCAAGGGTTAATGTCATGTTGTGCTGTCAACAATGTGTACACTGAATATGTAATGTGCAAACAATAAAAATGTGTCCACCATCTAATATTACTAGTAGCTACTTAGGTCCTCACTAAATATAGCTCTGTTAGCTGTCAATAATAAGATTGGCCCTATATATTGTAATAATTACTTCTTGGCCCCTTAGGTTATATAAAAAAAAGACTGGTCCATTAGATTGTATTAATTGATTGTTAGATGGTTATAATAGATGCTTGCCCCTTTAGATGGTTATAATAGATGTTTTCCCCTTCCCCAACCCCCGACCCCTAATTTAAATGTCTATCTCTGCCTAAATTACGTATGCGCAGTAGCTATTGTTCATTGAATTACGTCCGTCTATGGAAGACGGACGTAGTTCTGGATCTACCCCAATGTCCTCCATTCTGGCCTCCATAACTATTATAAATGAAAATGTAAAATATTACAATTTGTTAAGTTAAATTGAAACTCTAAATTTTGAACATTTAATAAACATTATGTAAATACTTTTATTCCACATATTACTGTGTGAATCTGTTGACGCCACGGTTTAAATCATAAAAATCACACGTAAGAATAACACGCTATGTTTTTTATTTGTTGGTCATTTACCTTGATGGTCATCTGACTCTGTAACACCCCCGGGGAGCCCTCCATATTGTCCTGGTTGCCCACCCCCTCGATTTCTGCAGAACAGACTGCCCTCATGGTGAGTTGCTCCTGGTCTGTAAATGTCAGTGACACTGGCATAGGCCCAGCCTCAGTCTGCCTTGAATGGCTGTATTGATCACCCCTAATAGTTGACCATTGGCAATTGCATTATGAGAAAAATTATCCCTTCAAGGGATATATGGGCGAGCGCTACAGGAAATGAAAATGCCATCTAACAGCACGGTGGATTTTAAGCGGGAGCACCATTTTCAAACAGAACAGTGTCTGGATTACTGACAGTGGCAGCCATGGTGTATACTTCCAACCATTAGTAGATTGAGACTGCCGGTTCAGTCTGATTTTCACAAGACTTATTACATTGCCTAAGAACCATCTATCTATATGGCTTAACACCAATGCAACATGAGGAAGAACTTTAAGTTGTGGATTTTTACACCATTGAGTAACACCGCTCATATAACTCTGTTTACCAGCACAAATGGTCCCCCCTATTTGTTAACCCCTGCTGATCTGTTCGGACTGTGAGCCTACAGTGTAATTTGTGAAACAGCTGAAAGCATATATGAGGCACAGGGGAACGTGAGAGATTGTATCCCCTGCTATTTTCAACACAAATACTTATTTAAGGCTTGGATAGTCTGTGGTTCTGTCTCTTAAAGAAACATCATCATTCTTTAGTGTGCCCCACGGAGAACATATTATGCAGACATTAATACTATTTATATTAATAATATTTTTAATTGTTGGAACCTAGTGGCTGCAGACACTGATTCCCCTTTTGTTGTATCTGTTTATTTATTTTTATATTGCTGTACTGTTATAATATGTGCAAGTTGTGTGATTAAAAGTTCATATTAGAATTTTATTAGCGCTCCTCATATATTGTATGCTTTCTGATATGCATTATGACTTGTTCCTTACCTTGGTGTTCAATGTGAAAGTAAAATTTTACTTAAGAATTCTACACATCAAAGACTGGTGCAATAGTCTTTGACAAATTAATCTTACTTAACATTTACAAATCTTTGCTAAAGTTTGGACCTGACAATTAGGGTTTAATTGTCGAGAGTACTGTAAGAATCCCTTATGTATGTCTTGCCAGACATTGGCACGGAGATGTGCAGCTATTTCCCCACCTTCAGTGTACAGCCTTTCCATGACTTGGGTGATATGTAGCACACCTCCTGAGCGGTGTAATTAGGTATGCGCTTTTGCCCCTTTGGACCCATAATTGCAGCAGTAAGTACTTACGAATGCATTTTTAAGCATGTGTGTAGTGTGTAAATAGTTCCTGATTTTTCAGGTGTTTAAACCAATTTGAAAGGGTTCAAGTTTGATGAACCAATAATTTTTCTAGCAATGTGATTGAAAGGCTTTTGGGCCAATGCCTGGTTTAATGGGTGTGAGCCAAAAGAGTGTTTTGCCGATCCTTGGAGGCGTGGTTTGGCAACATCCAATAGCGTGTGTTCTTCCTAGTTGTCGTGTGTCCGCCATTTTAAAGACAAACTCATATTTGAACGCATGGAGAGGTAAGCAAGGTTACAATGCTGTGGCCGTCCTAATTACACTCTGGTACTTTGGCTGAAGTTAGGGTAGCCTTCAGCCGGCGTAACAGTGTGTAATTACGCCGGCCACAAGGGGGAGTGGGGAGTGCAACGCCGGCCACAAGGGGGAGTGTCGGGGGGAGTGCATGCCAATACGCTGTGAGTTAGTATGCAGAGCGCATTAGCGTAGGTCTGGATCAGGCCCTAACTGTGTATTTATGCACGTGCGATCCACATTTAAGGGTATGCATAGTACACTAGCGTACATTAGTACGGATTTAAGGATGATTGTGGTCTTAAACGTATGTACGTGTTAGGGGTGTGATTTTGGCCTTTATGTATCTAACGTTGGATCACACTTATGTAAAATTGCATTGTTACGCTACATGCGTATATACATGTGTACGTACACTTGCGTGCCGAACTCTGGATCTATCCCATAGTGATCAGCATTACTATTACACTGTATTTAGACTTATGCTGGGAAATGTCATCTCTCATCTCTAACACTGTTTGCAACAGATGAAATATGACTCCCCTGCAATCAATATGGTTTTGCCAGGAGTAACTTTCTTTTTCTTCTACACCATCTCCAGGTTCGGAATTTCAGGAGAGGGTGTGACCTACACACAACCTTAATGTGTAATATAAATAGATTCCCCTCATCTGGAGTATTCAATATATTCATGTCCCATCCTGCCATCAGAATGGCTTCCAGTATGTAAGTCTGGATCCTGAGGTTCCAGATCTGTAATGTTATACACATGTTCTGTCTGTTTGCTACATCATGGGCTAGATTTACTAAGCTGTGGGAAAGGAAAAGTGGATATGTTGCCCATAGCAACCAATAAGATTGTAGCTGACATTTTCAAGTAAGAGCTAGGTGGGTTGCTATGGGCAACTTCTCCACTTTTCCTTTCCAGCATCTTAGTAAATCTGGCCCCATATCTTAAATCATTAAACAATAAGATCTGACCAATTCTCACACGAGGGGAAGCCTTATCATTCTGGTTTTTTTTTGTTTGAATTATCTAATTTCATAGAGCAATTGGGACACTAAAACAGGACACAGCCGCTCATTATTTTACATCCCTGAAAGTTAATGGTTTTGAGCGTTAGATCCAAGCGTTGTTTATTTTTTGTATTTTTTTTGGCAAAATTGTAGTAAAATAAATTGGGTAAAGGAGCACAGTTTCAACAATTCATAAGCAACGGTAGCTTCAGATACTTGGAAATTCTTAATCTATCTACAATATTTACATTTTATATTTGCTTTCTATAACTATAATTGCTGCATCTAGCACAATATCTAGAGTCACCATATGCAGTTTACAAAATATAAAGATCACTAATCATGTAAAAGTAATAATGTTGATTCATTCTATATATAGGTGACGCTGATTAGTTCCTCAGCTATTAATTAGTGCAGCATGTGTAATGCTCGGTCTATAAACTCTAGAGACAAATTTGGAATTATCTGAACCCTCTAGGAATAATCCCTCTCCTTAAGTGTACTGTGTTACAGTATAAAATGATGTAAACAAACAATGTATTCTGTTGAATTGCTCACATACACGGGGGAAGATTCCCTGTTGCATGAGCAGATATTACGCTGCTTTATCTTACATCAATAGCTGAAAATTGTAAAAAAAAAAAAATGTAAGACTAAGTATTTCCAAATCTCTTTCAGTTCTTCTGTTTGGTCAACTTAAGGGAAAAGAGTTGTTTGTAAGTAATTTATACAGATTTGTTTTGTATTGTAAATATTTATTTTAGATTGGATTTTTTTCCTATTTCATTTCTCCTTCCTAGTGCGTAGAATTATTTTTGAACACATTGGGCCAGATTTACTAAGCCGCAGGAAAGTAAAAGTGGAGAAGTTGCCCATAACAGCCAATCAGATTCTAGCTGACATTTTCTAGTATGTAACAGGAAAGTGAGAGCTAGAATCAGATTGGTTGCTCTGTGCAACATTTTCACTTTTCCTTTCCCGCAGCTTAGTAAATTTAGCCCCCTGTGCAGATTGGCGGTAATACAAACTTCTGATCCACATGAAAGCCTGTAACATCTGTATTATTAAAATGTCCTCCCCGACCACCTTGACTAGTTTAGGCAAATAGAAGAGAGGGTCCATTCTATCATTATGATGTCCTACCATATGGCATTTCATTCTGTACACCAAAGGATCCCAATGATAACATTTGGCACAAATGCACAGATGTTACTGTTGGACTTGCGTAAGCAGCCTTATGTATGTAAGTCTGGATCCAGGCCAAGGTTATCCACTCAAAGAAATGTGACAATTAAATTAAGAAATGAAAGTATATTATTTGTGCAGCATAGCACAGTTATATAGTAACTTATTTATATCCAATACATATATGAGCAGCACATCATCACATTCCCTTCTGTCACTGTAACATTAAACCACTGTAACCTCTCCTGACCAAACTCCTTAATAATCATTTTGGCAAAGCTAGAATGTTATGACTTTATTAAAGCTGTCTTGGTTATGTTAAGGTGGTCCTTCATCTATTTGCCAACACAGGGCATAATGTAGAAGTGTGCGTCCCTGGATTTTATTTTATTTGTATTATTTTCTTACTGGTCATGACTCAAAATGATAGATACCCAAATGTGTGCAATGACTTTTACACAATCGAGACATTGGTCACATGAAGATCAAAGGCAGGTAAGGAATGTGCTACAACATCAGGTTAAAGCATTTGTGTGTAATTTATCAGCTGTGTTGAATTAAAAGAAATGCAGTTGTGACAACTTTAAGGATACAGACTTCCGCGTGCTAATGGTGTATGTTTTTTGTGTGCGTACTTTTAAAAAAAATCTATATGCAGAGGCCCTTAAATAAGAAAATCATGGTCTCCTTCCCCTTCTCCCTTGCTTTCTCCTTTTCCTTTTCCTTTCCACTTCCTTTTCTATTCCTTCCTCCTAAAATATGGATCAAGTAAAGACAGAGATCATCAAGTAAATAATTGGCAGACTAAATGGTCCAAGTTGTCGTTGTCTGTCAAATTCTATGTTTCTGTGTACTTAAACATAAATATGTTGTTTTTCAGTAACGCTAATAATGTAGGTTTTTCCATAATTTTATTACAGTGAACCTTACAGAAGTAACAATTCCAGCATCTTGAAATAATATATATTTTTTAAATAATGTGTGAGGACAATCAGACACAAGTTATGTACATACGACTACTTGGATTTCGAGACCTGTACAAATACAAGGCATTGTTATTCATTGTGTTCCTTTTCACATACATAGTGATACTGACTGGAAACATTCTAATTATTATTTTGGTAACGACCATTGATAGTCTTAAATTTCCAATGTTCTTCTTCCTCAAACACTTAGCTACAGCTGATGTGCTCTTTACCACCAGTGTTACACCCATGGCATTGGACAATATATTCCTAGAAGAAGGAAGAGTATCTTTTTTGGGTTGTATTACACAGATGTACTGTTTTGGCATATTTGGGTCTGTACAGTGTTTTCTTATTGCTGTAATGTCCTATGACCGTTTTATGGCTATTTGTAACCCATTGCGTTATACTTCAATGATGAGTCCAAATGTTTGTCTCCAGCTGGTGGTGGGGTCATGGCTGATTGGCACCATTTTAATATCAAGTGAAATAGTTATGATTAGTCACTATTATAGTAACAAGTGAATTGGTATTAGTTTGTCAATTTAACTTCTGTGGTCAGAATTATATTGACCACTTTTTCTGTGACTTTGAACCAGTTCTGGTATTGGCAACTTCCGACACCTCAATTTTAAAGTTACAAGACTTTCTCGTCTGCATCTTCATGATATTTTTTCCATTTGCCTTCATTGTAATGACATATTTCAGCATTTTATTTACCATTGTCAAAATGTCTTCTTCTCAAAGGAGAAAAGCATTCTCCACATGTAGTTCCCACTTGACCAGTGTATGTACATACTATGGCACCTTAATCACAGTCTACATAACGCCGTCCCAAAGTACAGTCAACATAAATAAATATCGATCGCTTTTGTACATTATAGTGACCCCATTAATGAATCCTATTATTTACAGTCTAAAAAACCAGAGGATAAAAAAAGGGTTGGAAAAATATTTGATAAATTTTAGGACAAATATTTTAGGAAGATAATAATAAACTTTTTATATAGATTTATGTACTGTTAACATATCTGTTTGTCAGATATGTATATATTTTTGCAGGATTTTCATTTAACAGTCTATACTTTGACTTGTTTTAAGTGTTAAAGCTTAAAAATGTAAAGATAACAACACGTTAAGTTGAATTTTTTAAAATAAGGTAACATTCTTCTTCTTCTTCTTCTTCTTCTTCTTCTTCTTCTTCTTATTATTATTATTATTATTATTATTATTATATCATCAGTTTATAATGAGAGGTGATTTCACATACTATACATGCTCAGTACATAGAATTCTGCATCGTAATGCAACCGCTCAAAGCTGAAATTTATAAGGCATACTGATTTAGCCATACAAGATACGCATGGAGGTGGAGGGGGGGGATTATTGGTATTTAAATTGTACAATAAGGACTTGGCTAATTCCAGATGTGTAGCATTGATTAATGGCACCCGGAGCAAGTAAATGCTATAGTGCCACCCTAACTCCCAACCCCGGCCCCTCATAGTGTAGTGGGTCAGGGAGCTTAGTGAGTATTTTCCCTGATATTTGTTAGCTAAAAGGAAGTATTGTTTTTACCTAAATGAATATTGTTGGGTTTTCCTCTTCGTGTCTCATGTTGATACTTACTGCACTGAAAGTCTATGAAGATAGCTTCCATTACACATCTCCTCCCACTTTCATTACATATTTCCCTTTCTCTGTTACACATCTGACTTTCGCCCCTCCCCCCAATGAAACACTTGATTTATTGTGCCCCCTCTCCATTTTCCCAACCTGCACCCCCTCAATATACATGGTTTTCCCCTGCCCATCCTACATTTAAACATCTCCCTACCTGCCACCTCTCCATTACACATACCCCTTCCTGTCTCTCTTACATTACACATCTATGGACATGGCATGCCATAATAACATACTTCATTATATTATATGTGTCATATTTTTTTTTTAACTCTGGATTTCCTGCAGAGCTGAATTTTACCAGACTAAGTGTGTCGTCTTTTACCACCTCTTCAGCCACTGTTTCTTCTATTACATTTGATAAAAAAAAAAAAATATTAACAGTAGTGGAAAATTTAATCTGACTCGGAGTGTTTTCCAAACTAATTACAATTTATTTAGACTCAGGATTTACCTCTCTCTCTACTCTCTCCAACACCCTCACCAATTCCTGATCATCTCCCTTTTTCTTATGTGCAGCCACTGGACACGGCAGAAAAGTGTGACCCTGTTTACCACAAAGATTGCAAATTCTTATTTTGCATTGATTCACTGAGTGCTCCAAACCTTGGCGCCAGGCATATTTCACCTCAAGGCAGCCAGCACTGAAGTGTTCCTGAGATTCACACTTATGACATTGCTTGGGCTGCACCAGGTATAAGCATTGGATTTTGTCCTTACCTATTTAAGCTGCATTTGGAATATAACACAGACCTAGTGGGGAAGCTATGTAAGGTTACATATCCTGACTAAGCACCAGCCCGTACATTCTTTGCAGGGTTTGACACCTTGTCTAGAAACCCTTCCACCCACCATCCACCACAATTGAAAAAAAATATCATCAATATAGCATTTCCAGAGCACCAGGTTCACTCCAGCATGGGATAAAATGTTATATATGTATTATAGATATTGGCATAGCAAGTAGCAAACCTGGTGCCCATAGGTGTACCCTGTTTCTGAATATAGAATTTCCCATTAAAATTTAAGTAGTTATTGGAGAGAAAAAAAATAATTCCCTCCAATATAAAGGACTTCTTATCTTCTTTTATTTCTATATAATTAATATATTTCTTTACCGCATTAATACCATCAGCATGTGTTATAATGGTGTACAGCAATGACACATTCGATGTAATCAACTTGTAACCCTCCTTCCATGTTGCATTTTGAATCCCATTAATGATGTCCATAGTCTCCTTCAGAAAGGAAGTGATGTATTTCATTAAGGTCTGGAGATGCTTACCTATATACATAGAGAGGTTCGCAGTAAGAGACCAACCACTGTGTGCCAACCACTATTGGTCTACCCGGAGGTTTGGAATGATTCTTATGAACCTCGGGTAAGGTATATAACTGGAAGGACTGGTTCTGATACAAGTAGAAAGTACTTTTCTTTTTCTGTGATAGTTCCCTTTTCCAAATAGCTAGTAAACATTTGTTCTAGGAAAATAGATAGTCTTCCTGGTGGATCACCTAATAGTTTCCTATAAGTTGAGGTATCCATGAGTTGTCTTTCAATATCTTCTTGGTAGTCTTTTCTATTTAAAATTACCCCCCACAACTTTCATCCGCAGGTTTTAGAATACTGACCCAGATCCTTTAGATCTTCAAATGGTGTAATTAACTCTTTAAGGATATTGATCTGTCCTCCTAGAATACTGTGTTCAGTTCTGGAGGCCATATCTTCAGAAAGACATAAATACATTAGAGACTGTGCAAAGAAGAGCAACTAAAATGGTCCATGGCCTTTGTAACAAATCATACCAAGAAAAGCTAGAGAAACTAAACGTGTATAGCTTGGAGAAGAAAAGGGAGAGGGGGACATGATAGTAGCCTTCAAATACATCAAGGGTTGTGACCAGCTAGAGGAGGCTACCTTTTTTTCAAAAGAAAAGGTATAATAGAATACGAGGGCATGAATATAAACTGAAGGGTGGTAGATTCAAAGGAAATGTGCTGAAAAATTACTTCACTGAAAGGGTGATAGATAAGTAGAATATTCTCCCATCTGAGGTGGTTAAGGCCAATACAGTGGAACAATTTAAACATGCTTGGAATAAATATAAGGGTATCCTAAATTGTAAAACAAATTGAGGGTAAATAGAGGGTCAGTACAGTTATGTTTTGAATAAACAAATGGGCAGACTAGATGGGCCATGTGGCTCTTATCTGCCGTCACTTTCTATGTTTCTATGTTTCTATCATCTGATTCAAATGATGAGCTCCTTTCTACTATAAGGCCATTAGGTATAATCTCCTCTGCTACATATTTCTGTAATGTAGCTGCCTCCAACCATAACTTACTTTCATGGTTGAGGGAGGTGGAAAATATAGAAAGGAAATCTTTTCTTGAAGGTAAAGAAAAACAAAATGTTACCAATGTATCCATAAATATTCCATTCATTACCCAATATAATTCGAAAGATAGGAAGATTGAAAAAAAATCATTAGAAGGCATTGGGGCATTTTAAAAAGAGACCCAGAGTTAACAGATTACATTGGGGATCACCCCAACTTTGTATATAGGAGGGCCCCCAACATGAAGAACAAGTTAATCAGGTTGGCAATTTTAAATCAAAACCAGCCTGTGACCATACGAAGTAAGGGTTTTCACTGATGAAAACTACCCAAAAAATTTTTAGAGTTTAGAGTTTTTGAGTTTAACTTCCTGCAATAATTGTAAGAGATTTAACATAGATCACTTAATTACCTGTGACTCTAAGGGCCAGATTTACTAAGCTGCTTGTTTGAAAAAGTAGAGATGTTTCCCATAGCAATCAATCTTATTTTAGCTGACATTCTCTAATATGTAAGAAGAAAGTGAGAGTCAGAATTTGATTGTTGGCTATAGCCAACATCTCCACTTTTCCAAACCCGCAGCTTAGTAAATCTGAAACCTAAATCTTGTATAACAGTACGTTGGTTGGACCACAAGACTCCTTAAGGTCCGATGGGCTGAACATTTAAGAGATATTCAAAAAGGTGTATTAACTCATACTGTTTCAGTCCACTATAAGGAAGCTGTGATCCCTCTCG
Organism: Limnodynastes dumerilii; assembly: GCA_011038615.1. NCBI lineage: Eukaryota > Metazoa > Chordata > Amphibia > Anura > Limnodynastidae > Limnodynastes > Limnodynastes dumerilii. The sequence continues at coordinate 67,196 of WWET01004665.1, read as the reverse complement.
TATAACTGATTTTTTTTAGTGTCCGACAGCTCAGTTATCATCTGTCTGAATATAGAATTTCCCATTAAAATTTAAGTAGTTATTGGAGAGAAAAAAATTAATTCCCTGCAATATAAAGGACTTCTTATCTTCTTTTAATTCTATATAATTAATATATTTCTTTACCGCATTAATACCATCAGCATGTGTTATAATGGTGTACAGCAATGACACATTCGATTTTTTTTAGTGTCCGACAGCTCAGTTATCATCTGTCTACATTAGCCAAGGCAGAGATGAGATACTTATTTGACCTAAACACATTGGAACCCCATGGACTTAATCAGGATTTCGATCTTAAATGGTTCCTATTAAGCCCTTACGGAAAGTGAACTCAGGGGATAGGAGATCTTAGTGGCCTATGTTACATACAGTCATTACTTTGAGACTGCCCAAATCTATCCAATCTTGGTGATACCGGGTACTGTAATTATTCACAGACCACGACCTCCTTCTGATCTCAAGATCCCACCAAGGGTCCATCCAACATTCTCTTATCTATCTAAAGTTACTTATTAGTCTATATCCCTCTCCATATATCCCTCTATAATTTCCTACATATTTCCTACTTCACTATTTTACAGATTGTACCTGATGGTACCAATATTTATGAGGTAGCTTTTACACTCTACAGTACCCCTATTAATATATGTTACAAATAAATCTACTTCACATTACATTAGCTGTATGGTTAGATATGTTTAGTACAAATAAGATTAAATGGAATGTTAAAGACTATGGGGTAGATCCAGAACTCTGCTTCCCATACGTTTACTCGCGTGCGTACCTTCTATACACTCCCCTTGGCACACCCTTGAATGTACGTATTTTGTGAGAGATACGCTTTCCAAACCCTACCTTAACTTTTGCCCACGTAACCGATGTCATACGCACACGTACGTATGAGCAACACGTATTCACGCCCATACTGTACACTTTAAATAAAAAACCCCCACCTATATAGCGTATTTCAGACGTAAGTTTGACTCACGTAAAATTGGCACGCCCACATGTAAGTATTTACATGACACATACATGAATGGCCCATACGTTCACAATTACGCTACGTTACAAAGCGTATTTTCTATGGTGCGCATGCGCAGTACTTACCAAAACGCGATTTTAGGTCTCCGCCACGCGTAAATTCACTCACAAGCATTGTTCTGGATCTGGCCCTATGTATGTACTATGCATAGGAATGTAAATTAAGGACATATGTGCAGTAAGTCCGGGGCTGTGAATCCAGCCCTATATTACAACTCAACTAATGGTCATTATGTTTACATTTTCTTTTAAGATTAAAGGAATTCTTATATTAATAATTTATTTCTATACAATAATTTTTTTCAATATAAGTTTTACTATGTTCCTTTGGTAGAATAAGTCATACTATGCTCAAATTAGAGATTATGAGGTCTATTTAATATCATTAGCGCCTCAAACACTAATGATAGCAGCCAGGCTCGCTGAACCTCACAGCAACTAAGATAAGGAAAATGGGGATATATGGGGAGACCACAGGAATACTTACCCATAGAGTATCGGAACGGATTTTAACAATCCACGTTGATACTTTGTAAATGCATCGATCAGCCGGCCCGCATTTATTAGAGCAGACCAGCGATTGGGGGAGCAATGCTAATGATCGCCATGGAAACCATTGCATTGTAAATAGCGATGCCTTTGTTTTCAGAAGATAAAGACCATTTTCAGCCTTTGTAAATTGAGCCCTGTATGTTGTCCCTCTTAAATTTGAATACACAGTGTCTCATTTGCGAGGTTTTTTAACTGTAATTCCTAATACTATGGCAAAAAAGTTTACAACATACTGTATATATACGTAAGTTTATGTATACTGTGAAATCACCTGCTTAGATCCATTGGCCTGAATCAGAGATCCGCTGCCGATGGTATTGCAAATATATGCATCTAAGTGTCAGGTCGGAGCAGGTTACACCCACCAGAATAAACAGTCGCTCCCCTCGCAACCTCCGGCCGGACCTAAACTTCCACCTACATTGACTTGCCCTATCTGGCCGCACTCCCTTCCGACCTTATGTGCAATAGTTGCATATATTTAGGGTCCTAAGTCTGTAATCACGCCAACTTTCCCTCATCTCAATGCCTCCTCCCGCCCATTTCTATGCAAATTCTTCGGTTCCTAGATTTCCGCTGGACTTAGGATCGCAATTGTATCCGACCGATTCACAAGTCCGACCTTAAGGCATTTCCAACCCTAACTTCAACGTACATGGTGTTGCACTATTACTACGCATGCGCAGTTGATGCAAAATCGATCCGACCCTAAATATACGCTCCTAACTATTGTTAATATCGGATCTCTGAATCAGGCCCCATGTCCCCTATAAGGAATATTTATGTGATGTTTCTCTCATAAAAATACAATAAGTTGCAAAATGCTGTAAGGATATTAATTATACTTATCTTTCTAAACTTTTTCAACTTGTTTTTTATGAAGATTATGCCCCCTTTAAGGAATTTTCTTTTTATAATGTTTTTTATAATAGAATAATGTGTTACAATATACTATGAGGAATTCCTAAGTATTCACTCTACTAAACTTGTATAAATGGAAATAATTTCATCCCTCTTAAGGAATTATTTAAGGTGGTCTCTCCTTTAAAGTTTTTGGTGTAACGTCACCTTTAAGTATTTATGATATAATGTAAAAACAGATAGTCCTAGTTTCTTATGCCCTTATTTCTTCCAAAATTCTTCTGCATGCAGATGCTAATAAAAGTATTTTTGGGGAAGTGTCAGTTTTCAAAAGTAGTACTGAGTTTTAACCTCAACAAGCACCACGTGCCACTCACAGCCCATGGACTTCCTGCATTTAACTGTCCTACCCACATAAAGCTAAGAAGACATCACTGCCAGAATACTACACCAGCTCATAGCTTAGCTGCACATAGTGCCATTCCATCTGCACATTGGTTTAGCTGGGAGTATCATTCCGGTACAATAGTATTGTTGCTCATTGAGCCATTCCTCCTGCCCATTAGTATTGCTGTGAAAACAATACATAGTGCCACTCCATCTGCACATTAGTATAGCTGTGGGTATTTTACCTGTTCACAGAATAGCTGCACATAATGCCACTCCATCTGCTTGTTGTATTACTGTAGATACTTTACCTGTCCGCAGTATTGCTGCACATAGTGCTTCCCAATCGACCCTAGGTAGCTTACCTGTTCTCCCCATCTTCATAACTGTGTCTCCTGTTTATTTGCCCTCTCTCACTTAGCTTGTTAGCTCTTATGACCAAGGTCGTCCTTTCTCCTTTCATCACCCATCTACCTTGTCCTCTTCACTTCCCACTTTTTTTCTCTCTACTGTCTATCTTATTCACCTGCTTCTACACACATATCCAGCATCTTTATTTTTCTTACATATTGTTCTGTTTTTTTTGTATTGTATTCCTTATTCATGTTTTTATACGCTTTGTTCATTATTGTATTTAATTGTATATGTAACTATTGTCCTTGCTATTGCCTCTGTACGGCGCTGCGGATACTGTTTGGCGCCTTATAAATAAATGGTAATAATAATATGTATTCTCTCTATTACCTTCTCAGCCAGAATATGTCTCTCCTCATCAAGGATGCCACTCTCTGGAGTCCACCAGTTCCTACCTCTTTTCTGGTGATCCCTCTCTTCCCTCTACTCACCTTAGTGTGTGACTGTTCTCTGGGGGCCGCGACCTGCCACTGTTTATGCAGCCAAATCCATCCCCACCATCAGGGGCTCTGGTGAAAACCGGACAGTGGATAGACTCCACGCCCCGGAGGTTCAGGATCGTAACAATAAGATTTTGAAATGCGACAGCCAAGCCAGAATAACTATCCAGACGCCATCTTCCAGGGACTCAAGCAGCAGCATTGTGCGGTGCCGACTCTCGGGCATCTCATATTGGCTGTCATGGACTTTTGCTCATTCCATTCTTCCTGGATACATCTTTAATACAAGGACTTTTTTAGATTCTACATCACTGGTTTTACATTTTATTGTTTTATCACCGAACTAAGAAGGAACGTCCACTGGCCATCTCAGTAGCTCTGTCTTATGTCTGTATAGGTACACAGAGTGAGGGAAGACCTATACTGTCATCTGACTTAGAGGGAACACCCTCTTGCTACCTCAGTCCTGCCTTTCTGTTCCAGGTATCATTACTCTTATGTCCGCATAGTTTGGAATGGGGGCCCTTCTATAAGATTCTCACACGGTTCTAAGCAGGTGCAGTGTTGAAATATACAGTAACTATTACTTCCAAAGTTCTATCGAATGGACCAGAGCACAGTTTAGGCAGCGTTTATCACAAGACTGAAGTGTAACTTTAGAAGGGGCAGTATAGAGATCTACAAGTGTAAATAAATGGAATTTGGTGGCTTTTGGCCTGATCCAGAACTAAGTCTGACAAGGGACTTACGCAAGTCATTTGCATAAGTCCCCTGTCTCGGAACACCTGGCACGCGCATGCAAAGTTATGTACGTCAGTACTTACGCTGAAGGGTCTGACCCTTCAGTTATGATAGCCATGTAAATGAGGGGGCGGGGTAGCCCTGCTTTGACTAGGCTGTATGCCAGCAGACCTAACTGTAAAAGTTAAGGTAGGAATCTGGACAAGTATCAAGATTTCCTTCCGACAGCGTGGAGTGCAGAGGCGTGAACAACAGACCCCAACACACATGTAAAGCACGGAGGTCAGGATCTGGCCTTTATCCTTAAAAGAGCTGGAGAAGGATAGAATTACCTTACATGTCCAGGATGGTGGACCAGATCTAGCCTCCACTTTGGAATTTTGAATAGAATGGCAGTGGATGTCTGAAGTCAGATACTGGTATATCCTAACTCTTGTATGGGCAAAGTGAAACCACTCCCCTCACATAGGACCTGATTCAGAGATTGAAAATAAGAAATGAAAGTTACTCTTTGGCAAATCCATGTTGGTTTATGGGGGAGTCAAGTTAATTGTATTCTTTGCATGCAGGGAGATATTTTTTAAATGCTTACTGCACACAGATACTGACCAGATTTACTATTACACTGTTATTTATCACCTCTCATCTCTAATACTATATTATTATTATTATTATTATTAT
>WWET01004665.1:37409-50580 GCA_011038615.1 Limnodynastes dumerilii | reverse complement strand
AGGTTCAGCTCCAAATCATATACCCCTCCCCCCCCCCTCTCTACTACAGCCCCCTCTCCCCCCTCTCCCCCAACCCTTATCCCAAACAACACCTTGTTTTCCTTAACCGCCTTTCTTCTTTCCATAATTTTCCCTTCATCTTTCTTTATTGGTGCCGAAGCTAAATCCTCCTCAGAGCTACTTAATTCTTCCCTAACATGTTTTGTTTTGGCTTTTCTTCTTTAGTTTTTTTAACTCTTGATTTTTTATTTACTCACCTATTCACTTTCGGAAAGAACAGATCACTCCGCCGCACCTCCGCCGTTGCTCTCCGACCCGAGGGGACAGGTTAGTAAAGTGTTTCTGCAGGGTTAGGGTCAGGCTGCTGGGGAGGGAGGGTTAGGGTCAGGCTTTGGGAGATGGTGGGTTAGGGTCAGGCTGCCAGAAAGGACGGTTAGGGTTAGGGTAGTGAGAGGGGAGGGTTAGGGTAAGAATTAGGGGAAGTAGTGGGGGACCTCGTTTTTACACTTTTCGGAGCACCAAAAGCTCAGTGCTCCGTGGATCAATTGCAATGCCTCTTCGAGGCATATGCAATCGAAATCCCAGCCAGTTCGCAACTAGCTGGGGAGCAATGGCTGATTCAAAAATCGGCCATTCAGACTGGAGCCCCACACCCTTCTTAAAGGAACATTGCACAAAAATATAAAGAAAACAAATATTATTATACAATAAAATTAATTAATGAAAGCAAAAACATACTAAAAAAAACCTAGACATTATTAAATTCAATACAGTCATTTCAACCAAAAAGGTATAAAGTATTTAAATAACAAATCTAAAAAGCCTCCCTCCTACACAAGGTTTTATATCTATCACCCCCACATAGTGTGGTTGGTATATGTTCTATGATAGTAAGCAAAACATCCCACAACTCCCCACAACCTATATGTTTGCTTAAGCAGTGATTCCTCTTGTGAGTCAAAATGTTCCTCCTATGTTCACCAAATCAAGTGCAAATGTTTCTAGTGGTACGACCAACATATTGCTGTCCACATCTGCACTTGATAAGGTTTATTGCATAGGAGGAACTACAATGTTAAAAGGAGGTGATTTCAAATGTTTCTTTAGTAAAAATGTAAGAAAAAGCAGTTGCACAATGTTTTACAAAATCATACGTCATACATCTAAGTTTGCCACATTTGAAGGTACCTATAAAAAAGTCCAAAGAAAGGCCAACATCAAAGGAAATTTTCTCAGTGATGTTCTTATTTTCTATGTCATCACTATTTCTATTTTTTTTATATAAATATTTTTCTCCTTTATATTTTTATTTTTATTATTTTTTATAAAGACTTGGCGCTAATTTATTTCTCAGGCTGAGGGCTTTGTGAAACACAATCTGAGGTTTTTCAGGTATAAGAGACTCTAAAAAATGATCTGCTTTTATCATATTATAGTATAGACCCTCTGGATACCCCTGTCTAATAAAATTATTAAACATGATTTTAGATTGGGCATCAAAACTATTTTGAGTGGTGCAATTCCATCTCACCCTCAGGAATTGTCCTTTTGGGAATATACCTCTTTCATTAGGTGAGGTGGTTGCTCAAAGTGAAGATAGCTCTGAGTGTCCATTTCCTTCTTTTATGTCTCAGTGATGATAGTATTATCTTGTATTGATAGGTCTATATCCAGAAAGGTCTTTTAATGCTTGTCAGTAAAATATGTAAAACACAAACCAAATTAATTTAAATTTAGATAATTCACAAATCCACCACTATCCTCACCTCTCCAAATAAAAAAACAAATCATCAATAAAACGCCCATAGAGCAACAGATTCACTCCAAAGGGGCCATTACATTCCAATATAGCATTAATGGCACTACATTAGAAACTACTGAAGAGGAAAGGAATCTTGGAGTCATTATTTTATGTGACTTAAAGGTAGCCAAGCAATGTAAGAAAGCAATGAGAAAGGCAAATAAGATGCTTGGTTGAGAGAAGTAGTGATTCCCCTTTATAGATCATTGGTACGACCTCACCTAGAATACTGTGATCAGTTCTTGAGGCCATATCTCCAAAAATACATAAATACATTAGAGACTGTGCAAAGAAGAGCAACTAAAATGGTCCATGGCCTTTGTAACAAATCATACCAAGAAAGACTACAGGAACTAAACATGTATAGCTTGGAGTAAAGAAGGGAGGGGGGGATATGATAGCACTTTCAAATATATCAAATGTTGTGACCAGCTAGAGGAGGGTAGCATTTTTCAAAGGAAGAGGTGTAATAGAACACAAGGGCATGAATATAAACTGGAGGGTGGTAGATTCAGTGGAAATGTGTGGAGTAATGATATCATTGAAAGGGTGATTCGTCTTTCCCCGAAAATAAGACAGGGTCTTATATTTTTTTTTCCTTCAAAAAAGGCACTAGGGCTTATTTTCGGGGCAGGGCTTATTTTTTTATTTTATTTTTTTTATTCCCTATTGTAATTAAGTTAGCAGTGAAGCACACTGTAGGTTTGTGTATTTATCCCCTCTTGTATTTAGGTTAGCAGTGAAGCACACTGTAGGTTTTTTTTTTTTTTGGTATAGGGGAGATGGCCCACCCAGTCTACCCATTTTTTTTTATTTAAAAGTATACTGACCATAGACCCTATTTACCCTCAATTTAGTTTATGATTTAGGATTTTCTTTCATTTGTCCCAAGCATGTTTAAACTGTTCGACTGTGTTAGCCTTAACCAGCTCAGATGGGAGGCTATTCCACTTCATCCTATCTATCATCCTTTCAGTGAAGTAATTTTTCTGCACATTTCCTCTGAATCCACCACCCCTTCAGTTTATATTCATGTGTTCTATCTATTACACCTTTTCCTTTTAAAAATACCACCGTCCTCTAGCCGGTCACAATATATGATATATTTGAAAGCTGCTATCATATCCCCCCTCTCCATTCTCTGCTCCAAGCTATTCAAGTTTAGTTACTCTTGCCTTTCTTGGAATGATGTGTGACACAGGCCATGGACCATTTTATTTGCTTTTCTCTGCTCCAAGCTATGCTAGTTTAAATCCTCAAGCCTTTCTTGGTATGATTTGTGATAGTTTTATATATATAAACTCTACTATATGTATAATCATCCTGGTCTCTAGCAAACTTTTCATCCTTATAAGATGAGCTTTCTCTCTCAAATTTAATCAATTTATTAGTAATTTATAATTCTTTATCCTTAAAAAATGGATGGTCTGTAAAATTCATAAGGACTTTTCGTAAAGCTATGATGGAATTTTCTGCCTTTTTCACCTTTTGTCCCCTATAATCTATCAAGAGTCTCATTAATGAGAAAGATCAACTATCTAGGATTTTGTCCCATTTCTCAGTAAAGCCTGGGTCATTTCTGATTACTTAAATAAATTAAGTCCCCTTGGTATTATTTGTCTTTCTACATATTTCCGTAGTATTATCAGGTAAAAAAAAAATGATGGGTCTCTATTTTGTATAAATCTTAGAGGCTAAAAAATAACTTGTATAGATCTTAATTTTGACTCTTATTTAGAGTGGGTTATTCTAGACCATTCGTATTGTTCCCCACATTATTTGTATATTGTAAGCGTCTTGTCTCTCTTTTCATGACTTTCCATAGTCAGCAGCTAAATAAGATACAATAGTAAATGTCCTATGCGTGATGGGTGTGACCTCCCCGTGACACTCCCCACTTAACACTTAACTTAAACTAAAAGAAAGACACAGACTACTTCTTTGGAAACTAAATTTGGATTTAACCAATTAACTTGACTGGTTATGATGGGGGCCAAGAAAGCAGGTAGCTTAAATAATGTGTGAACAATTTCACATGTCATGTCTAATAAATTAACATTGCAACCAAAAACATCACTATGTCATAAAGCAATGCTTCAATTCAAATCTTAAAGCACATTGGATCCCTACTGGGAACAACAGCCTTCGGTACAGCGCTTCACTTAGTGCCACGCAAGACCGTCCATATAGACGTGTCTACAACCTCCGGCAACAACAAACAACCACCGTTAACAACATCTAGTGAAGTGGCTGCCTCTTGCAACCACTGAACTCCATCAACGGGCAGAGCTTTAACAACGTTTGAACAAAGGAAATGGTAATAATCTCTGAATAAATAACCTGCTTTCCGCCAAACGGCAGAAATTCTAATCCAATTCCAAGGTCCGAACCAAAATACAACCCTAGAGAAAGGGAGGGTGAGTGAATCCAGAGGAGAAAAGAGGAAGTCATAGGGTCCCAACTGGTTTTGTTAAACACCAGGCCCCAGCTCCTCCCACACCTACTGTAACCAATGACCACCAAGCAAGGTAAGTGACATGTTTCGGCTCCAACACACGCAGGGAGTTTACTTTTGCTAAGGCTAAAGATTAAACCTACGCTTCTCTAGCCCAAAGGAAAATTTCCTTTGTAGAAACAAACAGAAAGAAGTAAAACAGCCAAGTAAAGCAGCACAAATATGTAAACAAGGGGTTACTACCCAAGGCAAAATAAAAACACTAAACAGATAATCGGCGCTAGTATGACTATTAAAGCAACAAGATAAACTGAACAAAGTTTAATATTAAAAAAAGTAAATACAATCATAAAATATAAATAAAACCCGCTAAATTAAAGTATATCAAGGCAGTCAGCATTGAAGTGTTCCTGAGATCCACACTTATGACATTGATTGGGCTGCCCTGGGTATAAGCATTGGATTTTGTCTTTACCTTAGTTAGCTGCATTTGGAATATGCACCAATACACAACCTTCAGTCACCTAACTAAGAGGGAACGCCCATGTTTCACCTTAGCCACACCCCTATGTCCTATGTCTGGACAGGTTCACAGAGAGAGGGAATGCCTATACTGCCACCTGACTAAGAGGGAATGCCCACTTTTCACCTCAGTCCGCCTCTCTGTCTTATGTCTGAACGGGTTCACAGAGAGAGGGAAGATCTATACTGCAACCAAACTAAGAAGGAATGTAAATAAAATGTCTGGTAACTATAGCGGACACTTCTTGCTGCTGAAAACTCACCCCCTGGAGACGTCTCAAACTCTCCAAAGAAAGAAATCAGAAATAAAATAGGGATGGTGGTAAGCACTCAATGCACCAGGGGAATCTACAGTGGGCAGTGTCAGATGATATAACAATAAAATATAAAACCAGTGCTGTAGATTCTAAGCAAGTCCTGGTATTAAAGATGTATCCAGGAAGAATGAAATAAGCAAAAGTCCGTGACAGCCAATATGAGATGGAAGAATGCCTAGGAGTCAAAACAACATGCTGCCTGGGTGCTGGAAGATGGCGTCTGGATTGTTATGTCGGTTTTCCTGACACATTTAAGGCTAGGTTTATCCGTTTCTCAAAGTCTTATTCTGGCAGTGATGTCTTTTTAGCTTTATGTGGGTAGGACAGTTAAATGCAGGAAGTCCATAGGTTGTGAGTGGCACATGGTGGTTGTTGTGGTTACCACTCAGCACTACTTTAGAAAACTGACACTTCCCAAAAAATACTTATATTAGCATCTGCATGCATATTGGAAGAAATAAGGCATAACATAAGAAACTAGGACTTATTTACAGGACGATCCTACATCTTAACTTCTTAAAGGTGACGGTGCACAAAAAAACTTTACAGGGAACACCACCTTAAAGAATTCCTTAAGGGGAATGAAATAATTTCTTAATAATAATACTTATGAATTTCGGCATAGCATATTGTAACACATTGTGCTATTATAAAAAGGGAATTCCTTAAAGGGGATATAATCTTAGTAAAAACAAGTTAAAAAGTTTAGAAAGATCAGTATAATTAATCCTTACAGCATATTGCAACATATTATACTGCTATGAGAGAAACAGTGTTTAAAAACCTTCAACTTTATATGTACTAAACATATTCAGCCTAAGCCATAAAGCTAATGTAATGCAAATGAGGTGAATTTGTACCTCATAAATATTGCTGCCTCATAAATATTGGTACCATCAGGTGTAATCCGTAAAATAGTGATGTAGGAAATACGTAGGGAATTATATAAGGGTATATGGAGAGGGATATAGATTAATAAATAATTCTAGATAGAACAGAGAATGTTGGATGGGCCCTTGGTGGGAACCTGAGATCAGATGGAGCCCGTGGTATTGCCAGGGGTTCCCCCTCCTTGGTACTGGCTGGGCCCATAGAGTTTGGCTATTGAGTTTGTATGGATTTGGGCACTCTCAAGTAATAGTACTGTATATAACATTGGTTCAGTGAGATCTCCCGTACCCCGAGTTTATTTACCGTAAGGACTAGAAGTAATACATCCCATTTCAGATGTGGCAACAGGGTTTTACAGGAAGAATTTAAGTTTGAAATCCTGATGAAGCCCATGGGGTTTCAATATGTTTAGGTCATATATGTATCTCATCTCTGCCTTGGCTAATGTAGACAGATTATTGTTTTTTCTCCAGTCACTTTTGACCTGTCTGACAGCAAATAAAATCAGTTATATGAGAGGGATCACAGTTATGAGCTTCCTTAAAGTGGGCTGAAAAAGTATGAGTTAAGACTCCTTTTCAAATATTATTTAAGTGTTTGGCCCATTGGACCTTAAGTAGTCTTGTGGTCCCAACAATGTACTGTATTTTACATTTGCATTGTAAGACATATATACTAGATTTAATCACGTATTTTCGTGCGAGTAAGTTCTATACACTCCCCTAGGCACACCCCTTGAACTTACGTATTTTGTCAAGATACGCTTTCCAAACCCTACCTTAACTTTTGGCAACGTAACCTCAGTGATCCGCTCACGTACGTATGGGCAACACGTATTTACGCAGCTAAGCATTGCCATACTGTACACTTTAAATACAAAGCCCCGTCTAGTTAACGTATTTCAGACGTAATTTGGACTAACGTAAAATCGGCACACCCACACGTAAGTATTATTTATTATGGTGCCCCGGTGGCTTGTGTTTTTTTTTTTTATTATGGGGCACTGGTGGCATGTATTGTATTTATTTGTGGGGACATGTAAAGGCTTTTTTATTTTTATGTAGTGGGCACAGTTGGATTTTTTAAAAATGACTAAATGGCCATGGTCTGTTTTTTAAACAGGGCATGCTGCCGATAGTAGTTCTACAAGCGCTAGCATGCCCTGTCATTCATGGGCATGCTTGTGCCTGTAGTTCTACTACCTGCAGTATGCCCTGTCGAACGGGAGGTTTATTTATTTATTTGTTTACACATGGGCTGCGGCGGCGGGGCGGGAGGTTTATTTATTTATTTGTTTACACATGGGCTGCGGCGGCGGGGCGGGAGGTTTATTTATTTATTTGTTTACACATGGGCTGCGGCGGCGGGGCGGGAGGTTTATTTATTTATTTGTTTACACATGGGCTGCGGCGGCGGGGCGGGAGGTTTATTTATTTATTTGTTTACACATAGGCTGCGGCGGCGGGGCGGCCGGGGAGGGAATGTTTTTTTTTTTGTTTTTTTTTACAAAAAGTCGGAGCCACTAAAAATCCGCCAGCAATCCGACTTCCTTCCGCATGTAGCGCATGCGCAGACCTTTCAACAAGCATCGCATCCGTGTGAAAATCACACGGATGCAAGACTCTGAATCAGCCCCTATGTCCCCTTTAAGGAATTCTCTTTTTATAATAGTACAATGTGTTACAATATGCTATGAGGAAGTTCATAAGTATTTATTCTACTAAACCTGTATAAAGGATTTCTTTAAGGTGGTGTGCTCTTTACATTTTTTGTGTTTCATCACTTTAAAGTTTTATGATGTAGGGCCGTCATGTAAATACTGATAGTCCTAGCTTCTTATGTTATGTCCTATTTCTTCCAAAATTCCTCTGCATTCAGATGCTAATATAAGTATTTTTTGGGACGTGTCAGTTTTCGAAAGCAGTGCTGAGTTTTATCCTCAACAACCACGTGCCACTCACAACCTATGGACTTCTTGCATCTAACTGCCCTACCCACATAAAGCTAAGAAGACATCACTGCTGAAATAAGACTTTGAGAAAGGACTAAGCTTAGCCTGAAACACGTCAGTAAAACCAACATAATGATCCAGATGTCTATATGGGATAGGAAAGACCTATCCTGTTATCTGACTTTGGAGCTCCGACTGGAGCAGCAGTTTATATCTGAAGCCAGATCCTGGTGTATCCTAACTCCTATATGGGCAAAGTAAAACCACTCTCCTCATGTAAATGGGATAACCATACCATGACCCTACCTTATGTTTCTACACCATCTCCAGGTTTCACAATTTCTGGATAGGGTGTGACCTACACACAACCTTAATGTATGATATAAATAGATTCTCCCCATCTGGAGTACTCAGAATGGCTTCCAGTATGTAAGTCCAGATCCTGAGGTTCCAGATCTCTATTGTTATACACATTTTCTGTCTGTTTGCTACATCATGGGCTAGATTTACTAAGCTGCGGGAAAGGAAAAGTGGAGATGTTGCCCATAGCAACCAATAAGACTGTAGCTGACATTTTCAAGCATGTCATAAAAAAGTAAGAGTTAGGTTGGTTGCTATGGGCAACTTCTCCACTTTTCCTTTCGTACAGCTTAGTAAATCTGGGGCCAGATTTACTAAGCTGCAGGTTTGGAAAAGTGGAGATGTTGCCCATAGCAACCAATCATATTCTAGCTCTTACTTTATTTTTACATACTATAGAATGTTATCTAGAATCTGATTGGTTGCTATGGGCAACATCTACACTTTTCCAAACCCGCAGCTTAGTAAATCTTGGCCCTGGCCCCATATCTTAAATCACTATACAATAAGATCTGCCTCACCAATTCTCACAATAGGGGCAGCCTTATCATTCTGTTGTTTTTCTTTGAATTATCTAATTTCATAGAGCAATTGAGACACTAGAACAGGACACAGCCGCTCATTATTTTATATCCCTAAAAGTTAATGGGTTTGAGCATTAGATCCAAGTGTTTATTGTTTTGTGTTTTTTGTTTTTTTTTGTCAGTTTTGGAAAAAAATTGGGTATAGGAGCACAGTTTCAACAATTCATAAGCAATAGTAGCTTCAGATACTTGGATATTCTATTAATCGATCTACAATATTTACATTTTATATTTGCTTTCTATAACTATAATTACTGCATCTGGCAAAATATCTAGAGTCATCATATGCAGTTTACAAAATATAAATATAAGGCCACTAATAATGTAAAAGTAATAATGTTGATTCATTCTATATATAGGTGATGCTGATTAGTTCCTCAGCTATTAATTAGTGAGCACGTGTATTGCTCAGTCTATACACTCTGGAGACAAACTTGGAATTATCTGAACCCTCTAGGGAATAATCCCTCTCCTTAAGTGTACTGTGTTACAGTATAAAATGATGTAAACAAACTAAATATTCTGTTGAATTGATCACATACACGGGGGAAGATTCCCTGTTGCATGGGTTGATATTACACTGCTTTAACTTACATCAATAGCTGAAAATTGTAAAAAAATAAATAAATAAAAAAATGGTAAGACTAAAGATTTCCAGATATCTTTCCATCCTTTTGTTTGGTCAATATAAAGGAAAAAAGCTGAGCGTAAGTAATTCATACAGATTTGTTTTTTGTTGCAATTATTTTTTTTAGTTTGAATAATTTCTTTCATTCCTTGTTCCTAGTGAGTGAAATAATTTCTTTACTCTTTGGGCCAGATTTACTAAATGGCGGTGGAAGTAAAAAGTGGAGATGTTGCCCATAGCAGCCAATCAGATTCTAGCTGACATTTTCTAGTAAGTAACAGGAAAGTGAGAGCTAAAATCTGATTGGTTGCTATGGGCAACATCTCCACTTTTTTTTTCCTGCTGCTTAGTAAATTTAGCCCCCTGTGCAGATTTGCGGTAATATGAACTGCTGATCCGCATGTAAGACTGTAACTTTTTTATATTTAAATGTCCTTCCCACCCACCTTGAGTGGTTTAGGCAAGCGGACGGCATGGCCCAATCTATCATTCCGATCTCCCACTGTATGGAATTTCATTCTGTACACTAAAGGATCCCCATGATAACATCTGGCACACACATGCACAGATGCTACTGTTGGACTTACGTAAGTAGCCTAACTTATGTAAGTCTGGATCCAGGTCAAGGTTATCTGTACAAAGAACTGTGCCAATTACATAAAAAAATGCAAGTATATAATGTGTGCAGCACAGCACAGTTATACAGTAACTTATTTATACCCAAATACATAGATGAGGAGCATCACATTCCATTCTACCACTGTACCCTCTCCAGACCAAGCTTCCTAATGATCATTTAGGAAAAAATAGAATCCTTATGACTTTATGACTTTATTCAATCTGTCTTGGATACATTAAGTTGGTACTTCATCTGTTTGCCACCACAGGGCATAATGTAGAGGTGTGTGTCTCTGGATTTTTTTTTGCATTCTTTTTTTACTGGGCATGACCCAAAATCATAGATACCTAAATGTGTGCAATATCTTTTATACATTAGTCACATGAAGGTCAAAGGGCAGGTAAGGAGGGTGGTAAAACATTAGGATGAAACATTTGTATGTAATATCTCAGCCGTGTTGAAGTAAAAGAAATACAGTTGTGATAACGTTATGGGTACAGACTTGCATGTGCTCATGGTGTATGTTTTTTGTGGGTGTACTTTAAAAAAAAAATCTCTATGCATGTCCATTTATGTCCATAAATAACAAGGTCAAAGTCATGAAATCCTTCTCCTACTTCTCCTTTTCCTTTTCATTTCCACTTCCTTTTCTGTTCCTTCTTCCTTATTTCTTCAAGACAGAGATCATCAAAAGTAAATAATTGGCAGACTAAATGGGCCAAATTATCCTTGTCTGCTGTCAAATTCTGTTTGTATTTGTAGTTAACCATAAACATGTTGCTTTTCAGTAACACTAATAATGTAGGTTTTCCATTTTTTTACAGTAAACCTCACAGAAGTAACAATTCCAGCATCTTGAAATAATATATATTTTTTTAAAATAATGTGTGAGGACAATCAGACACAAGTCACCTACATACGACTACTTGGATTTCAAGACCTGTACAAATTTAAGGCATTGTTATTTATTGTGTTCCTTTTCACATACATAATGATACTGACTGGAAACATCCTAATTATTATTTTGGTGACGACCATTGATAGTCTTAAAGTTCCAATGTTCTTCTTTCTCAAACACTTATCTACAGCTGATGTGCTCTTCACCACCAGTGTTACACCCATGGCATTGGACATCATATTCCTAGAAGAAGGAAGAGTATCTTTTTTGGGCTGTATAACACAGCTGTATTGTTGTGGAGTATTTATGTCTGTGCAGTGTTTTCTTATTGCTGTAATGTCCTATGACCGTTTTTTGGCTATTTGTAACCCATTACATTATAATTCAATGATGAGTCCAAACGTTTGTCTCCAGCTGGTGGTGGGGTCATGGCTGATTGGCACAATTTTAATATCAAGTGAAATAGTTATGGTTTGTCAATTTAACTTCTGTGGTCGGAATTACATTGACCACTTCTTCTGTGACATTGGACCAGTTGTGGAATTGGCAACTTCTGACACATCCATTTTTATGCTTCTAGACTTAATCCTCTCCATCATCACAATATTTTTTTCATTTGCCTTCATTGTAATGACATATTTCAGCATTTTATTTACCATTGTCAAAATGTCTTCTTCTCAAAGAAAAAAAGCCTTCTCCACATGTGGTTCCCACTTGACCACAGTATGCACATTCTATGGCACCTTAATCACAGTCTACATGACTCCTCCCCAAAGTACAGTCAATCTATATAAATATCTATCGCTTTTGTACATTCTGGTGACTCCATTAATGAATCCAATTATTTACAGTCTGAGAAACCAGAGGATGAAAAGTGGGATGGAAAAATATCTTATCAATTTTAGGACAAATATTTTTTGGGGAAAAAAATAAACTTTTTTATATATCTTATCTCTTTGCCAAATCCTAATTTAGTACAAAATTAGGTATTTAAAATTAGGTAACTACAAGATAGTTGTACCAAAAGCAACCTTATGTCACCATGCATTTTTCTCTTAAATATGTGAACAGAATGCACTAGTACAATTAATTATATCACAGTCTACATAAAAAACATCAAAGTTTAATTAATTATCCTAAAACGTCCCAAAGGGGATCCAACAAATCATTTAATATCTGCATTACAGCGCATATTTATCATTACAATGGTTACAAACAACCTAAGCATGCGAGCAGTAAGAAAACATCACAATCGTCACATAAAAATCATATAGTGCTATGATACAATTGCACTATATGAGAAGTAGATATCCCTGTTAATCTAGTGACCTCACGGTCAACTCTTCATCCCAAATGGGGCTTTTACCTGACCCTCCCTGCACTCATATAGGGATCCAAAGCACAATGTAGAAAGTAGATGATTGACAGCTGGTCCCGGTGATAGTTTCTTCTCTTTAAGTATAGTGGGATTGTATCATAGCACTATATGATTCTAATATGAAGATTGTGATATTTTCTTACTGCTCACATGCTTAGGTTGTTTGTAACCATTGTAATGATAAATATTCGATGTAATGCAATTGTTAATTCATTTGTTGGATCCCCTTTGGAACTTTTAGAATAATTTATTCAACTTTGATGTTTTTTATGTAGACTGTGATACGATTAATTGTACTTGTGCATTCTGTTCACATATTTAAGGAAAAAGTGCATGGTGAAATAAGGTTTCTTTGGTACTACTATCTTGTAGTTACCTAATTTTTGTGCTACTTGTATTTTGAACCTTCTATAATTGCACCTCCAGATTGGGAGTTATTTTCCTGTATTAATATATCGGGTTTAAGTGCGGTTTACTTTTTAATTTTTCAAATCCTAATGTTATCATATTTTTGCAGGATTTTCATTTAACAATTTATACTTTGACTAGATGTTATTGGTTAACCTTAAAAACGTTTAAACTTTTTTTGTTTAAATATGGTAGCAAGATTATTATTATTATTATTATTATTACTTAAATGAATATTGTCATGTCTCATGTTGATACCTACTGCATCGAAAGTCTGTGGAGAAAATGAAAATAGCCGCCATTACACATCTCCTCCCACTTTCATTACATATTTCCTTTTCTCTGTTACACATCGGCCT
>WWET01004665.1:21485-37388 GCA_011038615.1 Limnodynastes dumerilii | reverse complement strand
GGCCCTTTTCCCCCCCCCCCCCCAAATGAAACATCTGCATTCTTTTGCACCCTCTCCAATACACTTTCCCTCCATGCACCCCCACAATACACATGGTTTTCCCCTGTCCATCTTGCATTTACACATCTCCCTTCCAATCCCCATTTACATTACACATCTCCCTCCCTACCACATCTCCATTACATGTCCCCTTTCCTGGCTCCCTTATATTACACATTTATGGACATGGAACGCTATAGTCACACACTATATTATAATGTGTCATGTTTTTTTTTTTTCTTTAACTCTTGATTTCCTGCAGGGCTGAATTTAACCAGATAAAAATTGCAGCCCTCTTCTCTTACCACCTACTCAGCCACTGTTTCTTCAATTACATTTGATGAAAAAATGTCATATCTATTTGTAATTTGCACCTATCTCGGAGCGTTTATTCCAACCCATCAGACTCCCCCTTGCACAACTCTAACAAGAGTCTCTGAAGACTGCAGGAAAGTGTGACCCTGCTGGCCACAAAGATTGCAAATTCTAATTTTACATTGATTCGCTGAGTGCCCCTAACTTTTGTCCAGATCCTGAGCTACGTGCGCTAGCGATTTTACGCTAAAATCGCCCATTTATTTTTATAGTACATGCGTGCGACAGATGTTGTGCCACATAACTCTGAATTTACGTACCATCAGCGTAACTATGAAGGAAGGGACAGGTTTATCCATATAACACAGGTACTTATGTTTGGTAGGCGGAGGCATTTAAATCGTACAGTATGGGCCGGGTTAGGCCGTTATGTACGTGAATCCATTACGTACGTCAGTACTTACACTTTGAAAAGTTAAGATAGGGTTTGGGACGCATAAAACGGTTAAAGTAAAAATACTACATGATGAAACATAACAAGCACTTAGGTCTGCCCTTGGTACCAGGCGCATTTCACCTCTGGGCAGCCAGCAATGAAGATTCCTGAGATCCACACCTATGACATTGCTTGGACTGCCCTGGGTAAAAGCATTGGATTTTGTCCTTACCTATATAAGCTGCATTTAGCGTACGATACAGACCTAAGGGGGACCTATGTAAGGTTACAGGTCTTGACCAAGGACCAACCCATACATTCTTTGCCGGGTCTGGCACCTTGTGCAAAAAACCCTTTCACCCTGGCATACCTATTTAATCAGTGTCTTAGGTCTGCTTCTGGCAATGATTCCTTGATAACTAATATTATAACTTTGATCTTATCCATACCTCCTATAACAGTTGCTTCAAAATTGGACCAAAATGCTGTACCCTTAAGAACTGGTCACTGTTGCTTGAAGGGTTGCTGACCACTAGGGAAGTTTAAGCTAAGATCATACTCTATGGACTTAGAAGAGTGAAGCAGGCAAATAAATCATGACAGCTATAACCTGCAACAAATACATAATCTAAGAAAGCCTCTGTACTAGGGAGAGGAGGTTGGGCTGACAGTTTATACCTAAATTGGATGATCTTCCTCCATTTTGGGGGGGAACCTATTGAGGAAGAAAATGTAGGTCTTCGACTACCACTTCCTACCAAGCTAGCATAGGAGGGTTTGCTTGTACCTCTTCCTGGCCATGCTGCACCATCTGGGATTCAGATGAGCTTTTCCTTCTCTGCTGGTCTTTACTTAATGCATCCAGGTCATCGCTCTTTCTTCTCCCTCTAGGGCAATGAGTTTGGTGTTAATAGGACCACGCTGCTCAATGTTCTGTCTCTTTGCCTCCTGGTATTTTGGATTCGCTTCTTTAGCTCTGTTGAAGAATTACCACGAACCCTCAGCCCAGATTCAACTTCATCCTGACTGAGCTGCACAATCCAGCTGATCTCTGTGATTGCCTGCTCCTGACAACTGGTGGCTGGTCTCAGTGATTGGCTGCACCAAACCACTGCTGGCTGGTCTCAGTGATTGCACCTGACAACTGCTGCCTGGTTTCTGGTCTTTATTTGCTTCACAGACGCTCTTTCCTTGTCTCAGGCTGCTCTCACCTCTTGCTTCAGACAGTAAGGCAGTTTCCACATCTTCTCTACCCAGAGTCATAAATAAGGGTGTGCAATAGGGTTGGCCAAACAGGGTGCAAGGCTTAAATGGGTGCCAGTTTTTTTATTTTCCCTGGTGCAAGAATTTCTAGCTATGGTCTTGTCTACCAGTATTAGCTTCATACTGGGAGGCCCTGGTTTCCTTTCCCCTTGTGTTAACTTCACATGCAGGGGAGGCTGTTACATTCTTTTTACTTAAATCAAATCCACTTTTCACCTGGCATTACCTTCCTGCACAGTGTTGCTGGTTTTTACTTCTTTGGGCCTGATCCAGACCTACGCACGTGAAACGCTCATGTGTGTAGCGTATTAACACCGGCATACCTACGATGTACTGCCATAGGCACTCCCCTTGTTTGTACTTACTCTTGCCGTCTTATGGCCTGCATATATGCAAGACCGCATATATGCAATCTACATATCAAAACAATACGCAGATTACGTACAATAGCTACTACGCATGCGCAGTAGCTATTGTTTATTGAATTACGTCCGTCTATGGATGACGAACGTAGTTCTGGATCCTGCCCATTATAAATAAGTACTTTTTTTATTCTCAAGAGTTATCCTGTCTTGAATAGTTTTGAAAGTCAAATCTAAAATTATTTTTTAAATCAAAACTTTAAAAACTTACTTGCCCCGAATGAATACAAAGCTGTTGTGACAAATCAGACCAACAAAATAACTGGATAGCCCATAGACCCATGGGCTGCTTTAGATGTGGCAGAATGAGGTGTCTTACTTGTGATTACATATTGCATCGTTCTTACACTTTTACTTCCTCTGCTACTCAACAGCAGTTTATTATTAAACATTTTGCTAATTGTGAGTCCAATAATGTTGTCTATCTCCTTCAGTGTCCGTGTCTCCTGCAATATGTGGGATGTACTACACGGACACTGAAGGAGAGGATTAGAGAACATAGGAGGAACATAATCAACAGATTTCCCTCACATTGTGTTTCTAAACACTTTGATTTGGTACATTATGGTAATCCTACTGGGCTGAACGTTTTTGTTATAGATGTTATTACACCCACTAGCAGAGGGGGTAATAGGTTCCGCATGCTCTGTCGAGCAGAAATAAAATGGATCCTACAATTACAGAAACTAATGCCTGAGGGGCTTAACAAAACACTTGAATTCACTACCCTGGGTATATTTATACATTCCATAACCATTACTTGTCCCACTTTTCAGGTCTGTACCTATTCATATATCACCTTAAGTTCATCCATTAGTTTTTCATTTGCTGTTCTTGTTTTCATTATCACTATTTTTTTTATTAATTTTTTGTTAATTTTTTATTACTAATATCTCTGATCACATATAATTTTTATCAGTATATTAATTTATTCAACAGAATGTTCTATTCTATCTAATTTAGGTATATTCTAACCCAATTTTATTTTCATCTGGTTTATAATTAATTGTTATTTTCACCCCACTATTATCTTTGATGTAATATAACTGGTTTCCAATTGTTACATACATACATTTTTGTTTTTGCATTTTTTTTTTATTATTTTTAAGTTTACTATCTCTGCCTTAAAGGATTTCATTTCCTCATTCAATGGTTGTTTGTTTTAGAGATGTTAGTCATCTCCATTCTTTTAAAGGATCCATGATTGTTTGACTCTTCTGCAATCCCTGTCCTTGTATCTGGTTTAGTTATTGTTTCAACACTGATATATATTAATTGGAATATTTGTGTTCCATATTATCTTTATTATAGGTTTTAATCATTCTTTGTTCTTTATTTGTTTTATGTTAATTTTTTTTTTTATGTATTTTGTGTGTTATATCCCTGCTCCCCAGTTTGACCATATGCAGCTGCTTGTTTAATTAATGATGTACCCTCCTCTTAAATAAGCCGGATGGAGCACGGACTATTCACTGCTTGATAAAGTACCTTGAAGGTACGAAATGCGTCGCCTTTCCACATAGGACACATATTGAGACCATTATATATACACCCGCTATTCACTTAGGTTGTGCCATCCCTCCTCGGCTCTTTGCAAATGTGAGCCACTACCGTTAAGCTGCTGATTGAACCATCACGGTGACTTTCTACTTCTATTGCTCTCCACCTACTGACCTCACTGTAGAAGGAGCTTACTCTCATTGTCGGATCAGTGCTGTGGTCTATTATCTTCTTTGCTTTTCACCTGCTAACTCCATTATGGAAGGAGTCTACGCATACAATTTCTGCCTATCGTGACCTCCTCCTGCTCGTACTTCCAGGTTTTATCTGCCTCAGTCTGATGTACTGAGAGAACTTTTGCCAGGAGCATTTACCTATCCAATCCATCTCACAAAGGGTAAGCGCCTTGAACTTGTGTGCTTTAACCCGTAATTGCTTGGATACAACTTATAACTGTGCACATTGATGTATGTCAGGACTTACTACATGCTTAGCAACTAGTTTTGGACTGGCCACCCGTTTCTTTGCTACTCTCCTTCCACTGGGACTAGATTAGGTGAACTTTGCTTCATCCCTCATAGGGTAACTACCACCTGTGTGTCCATTATATATATATATATATATATATATATTTATATTCCATAGACAAAAAACCTTGCGGTTTAACATGTCTGATTAAGGTTTCTTGTATTGACAAAAAACATAGAAACCTTTAAAACTTTACAGCTCAAACTCCAAAAATCAATGAAATTACGACATTAAGGCTGGAGTCTTAATGGACGTGTTCCTTAAGCAATACAGACATGGTACCATCACATCCTATGATAAGCAATACAGACATGGTATACCATAACATCCTATGGTAAGCAATACAGACATGATGGTAATACCATGTCTGTATTGCTTACCATAGGATGTGATGTATACCATGTCTGTATTGCTTACCATAGGATGTGATGTATACCATGTCTGTATTGCTTACCATAGGATGTGATGTATACCATGTCTGTATTGCTTACCATAGGATGTGATGTATACCATGTCTGTATTGCTTACCATAGGATGTGATGTATACCATGTCTGTATTGCTTACCATAGGATGTGATGTATACCATGTCTGTATTGCTTACCATAGGATGTGATGTATACCATGTCTGTATTGCTTACCATAGGATGTGATGTATACCATGTCTGTATTGCTTACCATAGGATGTGATGTATACCATGTCTGTATTGCTTACCATAGGATGTGATGTATACCATGTCTGTATTGCTTACCATAGGATGTGATGTATACCATGTCTGTATTGCTTACCATAGGATGTGATGTATACCATGTCTGTATTGCTTACCATAGGATGTGATGTATACCATGTCTGTATTGCTTACCATAGGATGTGATGTATACCATGTCTGTATTGCTTACCACAGGATGTGAAGTATACCATGTCTGTATTGCTTAAGGAACACGTCCATTAAGACTCCAGCCTTAATGTCGTAAATTCTTTTTGGCGTTTGAACGGTAAAGTTTTAAAGGTTTCTATGTTTTGTGTCAATACAAGAAGCCTTAATCAGACATGTTACACCGCAAGGTTTTTTGTCTATTGAATTTGATAGCTTTTTATAAAGCTAATATATTTGCTTTTAACAACTATATGGTGATTCACCAGCGCAAATTCCAAAGTAGTCATTGAAATTTCAAGAACCTCTAATAATCCCAACGGTGAAGGGGGCAGCTCTGATCCATGGCTAAATCTGCTGTGATCCCAGATTTATGAGGTTAACAATTGGTGTATAGGAAAATTGGATCGTGTATCTGCGAGGTCGGCTGGCCAGTCCTCACCTCCTTTCGAGGTAACAGCTTACTCCAACTTTTTCCAGTACACGGGAGAAACGGGCAGCAATTAAATAAAGATGTATTTGAAAAGTCTTATTAGTGTCTTTTAATGTTTGCCGATAAGCAATTGGTTCCAGCGCGTTTCCTCCAACGAAGCAGCTTGCAACACTTACAGACTTCTTCGGGGGGGGTGAATACACAGAGTTGAAACTGTGAGGCGGGCTGCTCATTTAAATAGTTTCCCGGTCTTTAACATCTCACAGTTCAAATGGGTTATAAATGGCAAATTCAAGTGTCAGATAAATCACAGTGCTTTCAATAAAAACAAGTAACAATGTGTAATTTGTGGAAACATGTTTTAAACAATATAACTACCTAAGGAGAATATCAGAACAGTTAGCGGGATGACCCTGTCAATCAAAGGGATGTAAACAAACACCGAACACAGGATAAGTTCCCCGCAATGTGTATTATATAATACCTTATCTTTAAAAACACGAGTAGAGGTACCATTAATGATTAAATTTATTATCAAGGGAACGTAAAGGAGATTAAGCTGTCGGCACTATAAATCCTCCGATTACCTAACAGACAGCAACTTCAGCACTTTATTCAGACAGCCCCCTGCACTCGTGAGGAATTAGAGTTCGAATCACTATCCTCCCAACCTGCTCCCCCAAAGCATGTAGACTCCACCTTATATAGACTCCTTACTGTCTACTCTTCCTTTACTGAACACACTTTTATCAAAGCTTAGAACAGGGAACTTGCTGCCCCCTTCAAAGCTTCTGACTGGGAGACTATTTTTTAAAAAATATACTGCACTTCCTATAGCCTCTCAGTACTCAAGACCCTTTATAAATTGCTCTCCCACTGGTATATGATTCCAACTCGGCTACACTAGATTTTACCTCTAATGTATGCTGGTGATGCGGGTTATCGAATGGAACTTCGAATGGAAAGCTGTTATAAAACCCTTCTGGAGATGTGTCATGGACACGGCCAGGCACCTATCAGTGGATGAGATCTCTAGAGAGCCTGAGTTCTGGCTCCTTGCTTTGGACACCTCCCCTATATCCTCCTTCAAAAACTCATTTGTGTGCCACTTGAGCAACGCGGTGATAGCAGTAATCCCTGTACATTGGAAATCAACTTCAATGTCCTCTATAAGGGAGTGGATTAGCAGGGTGGACCTATATTACAGCATGGATGAAATTGCGCTGTCAGCCGCGGATACATTTCAGCAATTCACCCCCATCTGGTTCAGTTGGATGGAATTTAAACTATTCCCTGAATTTCAAACTTTGTTGAGTATCTATGTACAACCTATTCCTCATCTCCTTCTATTATGTTGGTTCCCTTCCCCTATGGGAGAAAGCTTAGCAAGGGATAGCAATAGTTGTTTGAAACTGATTATAGATATTGAAATTGTATATATATATATGTGAGTTACCTAAGTTATACTGCTTATATTGACAAGTGTATGCCTATACCTGGCTATCCTCACCCACCCCCTTTCCTACCTGTCCCTCCCTTCTACCCTATCACTTAAATCCCAAATTCTCTAAAGCCCTTAAAAACCATACTTTCTAGTGTCTGACATAAAATACGTCATAGTCCTCAATATGCGCTTTATCTCTAATGGTAAAATTGCTGATCGTATTACATGTTTATTGAGGACTGCACACTATGTATTACACCGGGATGTGATGATACGGATTGTATGTCCGTTGTTCTATTTGAAACCAAATAAATAATTTACAAAAAAAGAGGGGGTCTGTGTGCAGAAACCTATGAAGTTCTGTGAAGAAACCTACATAGTTAAGTAACCATTTATTAATAAACAATGGTCATAAAAATGATTAAAAAAAGACATGAACATAAAGGGATCTAATGACCATACTAAGATAGATGGAGTAAACAGATGTCTGTGATAGCCAATAAGAGATAGAAAATGCCATGGTATGCAGCCAAAATAAATAGGTAGTTGAATCCACATAGCCCTGCTTGGTCCCAGAGATGGTATATGGATCCAACTACCTATATGACTTGATGAGTTTCAGGCTAATACTAAGCCCTTTCTCAAAAGTTTTTGAGAGCTTGCCATTTACCTTCTAATATTGGCTATCACAGACCCATCTATCCTGGTATGGACATTGGATCCCTTTTTATGATCCATGTCTTTGTTATCATTTACAGTCATAAACTCCATCTGTAGGACATTGGGGTAGTTCCAGAACGTTTGCAATATGTTTATTCGCGTAGCGTATTTTCGTGCGTGTAAATTCGTTACACTCCCTTTGGCACACCCCTTGAACGTAAGTATTTTGTCAAGATACGCTTTCCAAACCCTACCTTAACTTTTTAAACGTAACTGCAGTCCTACGCACACGTACGTATGGGCAAGACGAATTTACGCAGCTAAGCACGCCCATACTGTACACTTTAAATACAACAACCACCTACTTCACGTATTTCTGACGTATTTTGGACGCACATAAAATTGGCACGCCCACGCGTAAGTATTTACGTGACACATACGTGAATGGCCCATACGTTCACAATTACGCTACGCTATTGAGCGTATTTTCTATGGTGCGCATGCGCAGTACTTACAAATACGCGATTTTACGTCTCCGCCACGTGTAAATTCGCTCCGAAGCGTTGTTCTGGATCAGGCCCATTGAATGTGTGATGTCAGCTAAATTACCTAATCTCTGCAGGAAGCTATTAGCCACTAATTAAAGTAAACAAAGGTTTCATTATTTCTGAAGCCCTATGCATTCTCTGGTTAGAAAATTCCATTTTCCAAATGTTCTATTTATAACGCTAAATTGCAAAAATTCACATTTTGAATATGTTGTGATTGCAAATTTTCTTATTTTATACATCTTCCAATTTCAAAACAAGTTCATTTATAAACATTCACATTTCAAATATGTTTTTATTTCAAATGTGTTATTTTCAAATGTTTCCTATTTCAAAATGCGAATTTTTGAAAATCAGATTTTCTTAGCGGGGACCCACACCCCTATTCAACTTTCCCTAGCAAGAGGGGCTTCCATGCATGGGCACAATGTTCCCTGATTTTTAGGAAAGTATTAACTGAGCACAACTGTAGAGTAGGGAGGAGATTATATTATAGAAGGAATATAACCAGATACAGGTGAAAGGGGTATGACCAGGTACAGGAAGGAAAGGGGGATTTGATAAAAGTGGTATAACAAGGTACAGGGAGAGAGGAATATGATAAAATAGATATAACCAAGTACTGGGGGGAGATGGTCATATGATAGAAGAGATATAACCAGGTACAGGAGGGTGAGGGGGATATGATAGAAGGGTTATAACAAGGTACAGGAGGGAGAAGTGGGTATAATAGAAGGGTTATAACAAGGTACAGGAAGGAGAAGCAGATATGATAGAAGGGTTATAACAAGGTACAGGAGGTAGAAGTGGGTATAATAGAAGGGTTATAACAAGGTACAGGAAGGAGAGGGGGATATGATAAAAGGGTTAAAGACCAGAGAAGAAAAAGCCGAGGATTGGAGGGTGCACTAACACTCAAAAATTACAATGGAAATTGAATATAAAATATATAAATTAAATTTTGTGCACCCTCCAATCCTCGTCTTTTTCTTCTCTGGTCTTTAATCTATATATTAGAGGAAAGGGTAGCACCAGTGGGCTTAACGTACAGGTTATCTTACCTTTGAATAGATTATATAACCTTCATTTTCTGTACCCTGTCCCACTGTTACTCTATTGTGTATTTAATCTACCGCTCTGTTTCTATTTAACTAAGGATTCTCAATATTTTTGAGTGCGGCATTTTGTCCTTCTTAAATTATGATAGAAGGGTTATAACAAGGTACAGGTAATATAAATAGATTCCCCTCAACTAGCATACATGATATATGATTCCCACTCTGTTCTGTTCTGCCATCAGGGAGACTTTTAGACTGGATCCATGGGATTCAGATCTGCATTGGAAGAACACTGCATCTGAATGCCCCTTTTACTTGAATACAGATCTTGTCTGATGCTTAGACCAATGACATTGGACTGAAACCTTAGTTATGGATTTTGCCCTCAGTTCCATGTTTGGAATTGAATGTCATCCATTTAGACATTTTGCGTCTGATTTATACACATTAGGCCGTATTCAGAGATTCTTCAGCAAAAGGTTCGCAATTATACGAACAGACATTGCAAGCCACCACCCATGATACTCCCCTCACACGAATGGGTTTTCTGCGTCTTACGAGTCCATAGAGCACTTTTATGTATAAGTGTGCATTTACATGCGTATAATACTTCTGTACGTGCATGTCTAACTAACCACACCCTCAAATGGTCATTTAAATTCCTCTCCCACCTATTTTCACATAACTTTGATCATACAGATTTCAACCATGTCTCTCTGCGCATATGTCCCCAAGTGCGATTCACAAGTAAGTGCCTAATGGACTTCTATGTGTAAATTCAAAGTCAACAGCGTAAATAAAGTTACTACGCATGCAGTTCATTCGATCCTAAAAATATGCATGGAAATCCTCGCAATAATGGATCTGTGAATACAGCCCATCATGCCATTTCCAGACTAATGTAAAATGAGACTTGCAAGCGTTCCAACAGGTGGGTTGGATTGAGTTGTGTTCACAAGTGGTCGTGACTTGGTGTAACAATGTACAATACAGGTGTGGTCTAGTCCTGCGTATTGATCAACACAACCAATCTGCCATCATGATACATTTGCAGATGGTAAGAAAGAGGGGCCTGATGCAGATCTGATAGTGGATTGTGAATGTACAGAGGAGTTCCGTATCTTAATCCCGTACTTGATCTTGTGATTTAATTGGACACTGCCTTACACTTACATGTTCATAACCCTACCTTGTCTTGGCTGCACATAATGTTTAATGTTCAGACGAGATAATTGCATGTAAGGGCTAATTAACTGAAATAGCAACTCCTGTCCACAGTCTATAATGAGAAATAGTATATAGTATTTTATTCATTTACAATTTGATCATTTGTTTGCCCACAGGTGACTGCCCTTCGGTCTGTTTTGGTGAAGGAATGCGGCCAGATTAGATTGTATGTAGCATCCGGTTGCCATCACTGTTGAGACTCCTGGTTATGAGACGTATTGCGTGGAACTCTGCTTATTGAGCCCACAGTGTATGCCCTGAGTGTCCCACCATTGTTATATGAACTGTCCATGGACATTCTCTTACACTTTGCACTTTACACTATTGAACTGTGACTTTCTCTGGATTTAAGAAGTTTTTTCATACTGATTTTGAAGTGCCGGCTTAGTCTCTATTTGGACAATTTTTTTGAACCTATGCATCATTAGCTAGGCACCCTTCTGTTACAATGTATAACATTGTATTTTTATATGAGAGTGCACCAAGGACTATGATCTACTTTTTGAATATTCTCATTGGGAATGTTTTCCTTATATGGTGGCACCTCTGCATGCCTTTGGATATTATTATATTATCATATCTTTTAAATGGCTGAAAATTTAGTAGAACGTGGCGATAAATGCTTCTCTAACAAAGACTCTGCTTTAATAGTTTACCATCTTACGACTTAAAAAACGTCTAATTGAATTACAATTGCATGGGTTAACACTGTCCCAATAGAACAACTCGTACCAAAAGCCTTTCGTGTTAAAAATCAGCAAACCATTGGCCACAATGATCCATCATTTTGCAAATTATGGTGTCAAATCCTGAACAAGTGTTCATTGGATCTTGTTACACGTGATTGATAGAGTGAATGGTGACAGTATAAAGATAAAAGCAGAGACTGAGTCTTTGGAGATTGAAAAATGCACAATATTGACTACCGATAAAAATGAGGACTGGCATACTAAACTAAAAAATTCTCTATAGCATTTTGAAACATAATTTCTCTCTTTTAAAAAACTAAAATACAGAAAAAAATGAAGAATATACAGAAGGATGTGTCTATAACTGGACCTTAAACAACAACATTCAGCAGAAACATTTTCCACAAAGAATCCAAAGAAACACTCCAGTGGAGAAATCCTTCACAGATATAGATTCTGCAACCTCTCAGAGTGATTCGGAGAGTGGACCCCAGGACAAATCCATCAAAAGTAATTTTTTAGGTGGCAAAGCCACGCAAAAAAAAACCACCCCAGATGGGGGGTGGAAACACAAGCGGCGGAAAAAACAGCAACTGCTTAGAAACAGTAGTGTACAATTTGTTAACTTATGCATCAAGTTCTGCAGAAAATTGTCCAATGGCCTTTCGTTTGTCACCACACACAGGCCTGACACTTTTGACTTAGAACTGGAATTGTTTCATTTCAAAAGACAACTCAAACTTAAGGACTTTTTTAGGATTCCGATGAACAGAGATAGCAAATGCCATTTAAGGTTAAATCATCATTTGACCCTCCTGTAAACAATTCTCCTATTGATGTATTTGTATGTCTAGTTAAACATTTTATGCTAGCCCAGTGGCATAAAGGTAGAATTAAGTTTTACAATCTAAATTCTGAAGAACGTAAGGCTGTATTATGTTTACAGAACAATGAACAGCTGGTAATTTTCCAGCAGACAAAGGGGGTTCTATAGTGTTGTTGGACAGGGATATGCATATCTTAACATATATGCATATGTTAAGGAGGTACTACAACAGCTCTCTAATAGAGATTGTTATCAGTCTTTGAGTTTTGATCCTACTACCAAATTTAAAAGTGATGCTGTCCGTAAGAGGTGGATCACTAGTGAGGTCTGACGCTTTTTAAAATAGGACTTTTCAGTTACTCCATTGATATATAATAGAGAGGAACTTGAGCCTCACATAGACACAATAAATTGATTTTAGAGCGCACCTGTCATAGATCAGGAACTGCTAACCTGATCAAAATGTAATGTGGATAAAAGAATGAATGACCAGCGCTAAAAATCAAATAGATCCAACAACCTCAGAATAATAGTACAAAATATAGCATTTATTAAAAAGGCCACATAAAATAGTTTAAATGGATTAGAAATTGCAAATACACAGTATCAACCACTTGCAAGTGACAATAAATGATACCGGTGAAAATATAGATGACAGTTCCAATCCACCTTAACTGGCTGTTGAATGGTGTCGGGACTGGGCACATGTGGGTTGCAGATAACAAAATAAATCAAATTTCCTGATAATATAGGATAATGGAAGCTGTATCCACAGATAACTGTTATGTAGACCAAGCACTTTCCCCCATAGGGGACGCAAAGTCCATAAGATGGTAAAGCAGTGGATGAAAATAGAGCTGTATCGTGCTGTATCTAGTAAGGGAGGGTAAAGACAACGGGGAGGATAGAGGTTTGCAAGTGACCGGTGGTGAAAATACACAGTCCGAAAGGACGTCTCCCTCTGATATGTATAGCACTAGATGGTAATATTTACCGCACTTGCGTTGGATCAAATCTCCTCCTTCTCTCCAATCACTAAGCCGTAAGCAGCCGACAAGTGTCCACGGACTTGTTAGATATACTGCACTGTATTTAAGTCTGCACTCGCATTGAATCAGACCTCCTCCACCTCTCCAATCACCCCGCCGGGAGTAGCCAGCAGATGTCCACGGGCTTGCTCGTTGAAGCGCACTATATACAAGTCCTGCAATGCACAGTGTTATATTATGACACCTTAATCACAGTCTATATGACTCCGTCCAAAAAATGTACCACCAACATAAACAAATATCTATCCCTCTTGTACATTATAGTAACTCCATTAATGAATCCAGTTATTTACAGTCTGAGGAACCAAAAAATGAAAAGAGGGTTGAAAAAATATTTGAATTATTACAGGAAAAAATATTTAGGGAAGATAAAAATAAATATTTGTTGTATTTAACATATTTCTTCTCTTAAAAATCCTATTGCATTAATATTTTGACAGAATGTTCTATCTATTAACTATCTATAATATCTATAAAATTTGTAGGCTAAAAATTTAGCACAAGATGTAGATATATAGAAATACTCCTCAGAAAGTTAGGATTCAGCACTGATCTAATATGTCAGTGCAGCTATACAACTTGTTTAAAATACTGTGGCAGTATTTGGAACGAAACAATAAACAATTTAACAATATAGTAACAGCGCAATACTAAGCTATGTAAACAGAGAGACAGGATGTCACAAATCTTCTACACGATGTTGCCTCTGTTATGAATGTCACAAAAAGTTACTCCCAGTACTTGAGGGGTTAAATAAAGGCACCTTGATCAATGTCTAGGTTCAAACAGCAGTTCAAAGCAATTAGGATTGTTTATACAATGATAATGAGATCTTTTGACTTACCTTGCAGTTGGATGCACCCGGGAGAGTGTACTCTGTCCTGTAATGCTGTGCTGTTCACAGTGGGCTCTGTTGTTACTGCACTGTTTACAGTAAAGATACCCAGACTGCAGGGATTGTGGTCTCCGTTGCCCGTTTGACTGAGGCTGTGGTTACCGCGTGCTGTTCCACTCTGTGTCGGTATCTCACTGCTGCACGTGATGTTAGAGAGGGGAGGCTTCTTCCCAGATTGACAGATAGTGGTTTCCTCTCTGTCCTCCTTCCAAAATGTGGTGTCCCGTGACCTCAGGGTAATTTGTGATTTAAAAAAATGAAGAAAAAAGCACCTAATAGTGCAAATCAATATTTTATGGCAGACAAAAGTCTAAAACGAGTATATTATACTCACACTTAAAAAGTGATATGAGAGCATGTACAAATAAATGGAGCATAGTTCCAATGCTTCAAAGATAGCTTCTCCAAGCACCAGCCAACGCGTTTCGAATGTCTAGCATTCTTTCTCAAGGCTATATGAAAGTGTTAGGTGCTTAGAGGTATATATAGAGGGCTGGGATTCCCCCTGCATATTAATTGGTTAAAACATATAAAGTGCTTAAAATATTAAAATTAATGGAGAAGACTGAATTAAAATAGGTAGATATTACATGTAAATAATCATAATAAGTAAATAAATAGAGAAATACAAATGCAAACTTTAAAACTATAAAAAATTATTTTATCTCAAAATCTGCACTTAATCCATCTGGTAACATAGTCTCCATTGTATGGATCCATTTCATCTCTGATTTAGCTAAGGATTCCATATCATTATTTTCTCTCCATTTTGATGTAATTGCATCAATACCTATTACATTGGTGAGAGCAGAGACTGAGCAATTATGATGCTCTTTAAAGTGTGCAGATAGACTGTGTTTCCTAAAACCTTTTTGAATATTATTTACATGTTCAGGCCACCTTATTTTTAATGGGCGAGTAGTTCTTCCTATATATTGTGACCCGCATGTACATTCTATGAGGTACACCACATTTTTACTTGAACATGTGATGAACTGTTTGAAATTAAAGGTTTTATTATATTTTGTAGATTTAAAATAAGTAGTTTTGCTGGATTGTTTTGTATGCGCGCGGCACATTATACATGTACCGCATCTAAAAAATCCTTTTGTTTTAATCATATTAGTTTTCGGCAGAATTGGGCGATATGCACTCTTTGTTAGGCTCATTTTTAAATTCTTTGCTTTAGTGTAAATAAATTTTGGTTGCACAGGTATTAGTTCTTTTAACAAAGGGTCAGCAGTTAAAAGATGCCAATTCTTTTTAATGACATTTTCAATAGACCTATATTTAGGATTATACTGTGCGATAAAGGCCAAATTGAAATTGTCATTTTTTTCTTTTATGGGATCTTTGATTTTTGGCATAAGTAAGG
Organism: Limnodynastes dumerilii; assembly: GCA_011038615.1. Lineage (NCBI taxonomy): Eukaryota > Metazoa > Chordata > Amphibia > Anura > Limnodynastidae > Limnodynastes > Limnodynastes dumerilii. The sequence goes on along the minus strand of WWET01004665.1, from coordinate 21,808 downwards.
AGGACCGATCATACTCGCTTATTTCTTTAATAGTTATGTCTAAGGTGTGTTTGTCATAGCCCTTAGCTACAAACATATCTCTGAGGATTATTGATTGATCCCTTCAGCATGCCCCATCATGTGGCCTGTCCCTCCAGCATCCCCCATCATGTGTCCAGTCCCCCCAGCATCTCCCATCATGTGGCTTGTCCCTCCAGCATCCCCTATCATGTGTCCTTTCCCCCCAGCATGTGTCAAGTCCCCCTAGCATCCCCCATGTGTCCAGTCCCCCCAGCATCTCTCATCATATGTCCAGTTCCCCATCAGGTGTCCAGTCCCCCCCA
>WWET01004664.1:51977-108272 GCA_011038615.1 Limnodynastes dumerilii | reverse complement strand
AGAAGGATGGCGGGACACAGAAGGAGGGGGAAGAAGGATGGCTGGACACACGAGGGGGAAGAAGGATGGCTGGACACACGAGGGGGCAGGAAGCTTGGCTCAAGTGGGGGTTTGGATTACTAGACAATAAAGAAGGGGCAAAACTGTGAATGGGCACAGTGTAATGATGGGTAACAGCGTGAATGGGCAATAATTTGATGAATTATCATTGATATGTGATTTTGAAAGCTAAAAGTTGTGGTTAGATTTTTATGCCAGTAAATGGGTTGTTAGTGGCCCCTGTGCAATGCTTTGCCAAGGCATACAACAATGTTAAGACAGCCCTGCCTATAAGATAATAGAATAGACCTATAAGATAATAATATAATAGACCTATAAGATAATAAAATAATAGACCTATAAGATAATAATATAACGCATCTATAAGATAATATAACACACATCACGTCTGACATGGGGAACACAGATTTTCATTCCTCACAGTCATTCTTAGTGAGAAGATGCACAGCTGGACGTGGCCCGAGGAGCTGACACTCTAGTCCTGCGTGTGACGTAAGCGCTGAGAGGATCCTGTTCCTGGAAAGAGGTGACCCTGGAATGATACAGCCGCCCGTGACTGTCATGAACACAGCTGTCTCGTGTCCGGAGGGGAGATGAGACACACAATCAGATTACACACTCGTTATCCCCTATTATCATCCAATTATGAACAGACAGCAGGGAAACCAGAGACATGCACAGCACAGGGCCCCCAGATCAGGACGACCCCCGGGAATGAGGGTATTACAGCCAGTAGAGGGCACTACACAGGTCAGGTGCATGCAGGGAAATGTCATCCAGGAAATCCCAGGGTATGGAGGTCTCTCTCTCTCTGATTATACGCTGTTATGTATAGTGATGATGGTGATTATACGCTGTTATGTATAGTGATGATGGTGATTATACGCTGTTATGTATAGTGCTGTGGAGTCTCAGTCGCCATCCTCATTCTGCTCTTAGACACGTCTTGTAGCTGCTTGTTGAGATTGTGCTTCCTCCGCTATGGATCAGGTCTGGATTGGGCTCATTAGCGGGAGAACGTCGTTCCTGTGAATAGAGAGGTTGCTCCACTCTCCCCCCGATGCCCCTTCCATCGCAGGAGCCGCCCTGTCAGGGCAATGGTCGATATAGCGCAATGTGTGTTCGGGGGATTGTACAGTGCGAATATACACAAAGACACCATCAGGGGAATGTCTCAGTCTATGCCGAGCCTATAACGTGTATACCTAAGCGTTACACGGCAGTGATGTGGCCCTGAGGGCCATGGCCAATGACTCTGGTGGCCACATGAGGCCCTTGGGCTACCGTTTGCTTGTCACTGTTTACGTGGTACAGGAAGATTTCCACGTGACGGTCACAGTATTTCATCGTCTGTCACTGACATCAAGCGATGAGGATGTGATATGAGGACACCCAGGTCTGACGCTGAAGTGATTGCACTATGAGGCGTGTAAATAATATGAGATAACGAGACTTCTCATTGTCACCGCGGACATTCCACATTCACTGCCAATTATTAGAGAAGGTGAAATGCTGATGCCATCGCTGTCCCAGAGGCCGGAAGCAGAATGCGATTATTACGGCGTTCTGTGACTGGCGGATTCCCGGTGGAATCGTCTCCATCTCTGCGCAAATCATGAGGCAAAGCTGCAGCGATGGATCGGCGGGAGCCGGGATCAGAGGACAATGGACGAGGCGTCTCCGGAATCGCAACCGGTTACTTTCCCAATAGGACGGTTACTCAGGATTCACGTATCCGCACAACAGCAATATAACGACCATTAAAGGTGAATTATCGGTTCTAGGGTCCGGTCACTTGTCGTTCCATAAAAATGTATTTACAAGAAACATGATTCTGATGTAATGATAAACCTGCGCACAAATACATCGAGGCCGGGTCAGGTGGGGACAGATCTGCTCCTAACTCCCCTGTTTTAAGGTACCTTATAACACTTAAGATTACTATAGAGCTACCGTATCTACCCGGGTGTAGCTTCCTTAACAAGACATTGTACCACCCCCCTCCAGCTAATCTACATCCCCCCCTGCACGGGTTCTGAAGTAAACAGCCCTTTGTTACATCTGTGATCGGCGGCGCTTGCTTGGGCCCCGCCCATTACTGTGCATTGACTACGTCCCTCCCCCCTTGCCTCCCACAACACGCCCTTCACGCCTTATATTTTATTATATTATATAATTTTGCATTATAATTTATACTGACTTTATTTCACATCTACTTTGATGTCATCTTAAATGTTTAAAAATGTCTTTTTATAGCACATTCAGTTGAAGGGAACGATATAGGAGTAATCCAGGATAAACAACAGGCAAACATCTCCACAGAACTATTTCATGACTCAATTATCTCACCTGAGCTTCCCGAAAATCGTCCACGAGGTAAAAAAAAACCAAAATCGATTCCAAACCAAACATTTTTGCTCTTTTAAAACGTGTGTTTAAAATTGGATAACGCGGCTCTTTACGACCTGCACGGTGAAGACACAAGCCGTATAAACGCTGCGTTCCCCATGCATAATAAAACACATTGATCTCTATATAATGCATATTGATTGCTATAAAATGTCAGGCCGGCTGCCCTTACCATCACATCCAGAAGTCATTAAGCTGTATTATAGTTTATATTAAATCATTTTTTCTTTTCACCCTTTAATTAAGAAATATCTTCAGTGAGTAACGCATATTAACCGCTGGAAAAAGTCACTTTCATTGTGGACATTATACAAAATATCATCACAATAAAAATTTAGAGCAGAGAGATTTCCAGAGAAGCGCGTTAGCGTCCCATTACCGCTGATGAGCGGATACATTGGGCCAAAATTCCTTTATGTGTTAATTCCTGGCCTACGACATTATACTGTAAATCACCTTTATCCAGCCGTATATATTAGAACCCGTAGGAGATGGCGATTGGCAGCGGGATTGCTAATATAAAATTGCCCCGCTTAAACAAATTTGGTAGATTAACTAACAACAAATATAGCTCGGACCCTGCACACTGGTCACAGAAATTACAGTCCCTTTCATCATGGGATATTCTCCATTCACTAACACCTAAGAGTGAGAACCGCGCCTAACTCACTGGTGCAGCCCATAACCCGCCCCCGCTTTTAGATACCTTGTGGCACTTAAGATTACCGTAGGACTACCTTATCTTACCGCGCATAGATTCCTGCAGCAGAAGGAAACTACGCACGTACATTGCCTTTCCCTGCCCGCCCCCTGGCTAATCTAAATCCCTCCCCCTCCCACTTCAACTTAACCACTCCCCGAGGCGGCATTACCCCTCCCCCGCCCTCCCCGGCTAATCTACATCCCTCCCCCTCCCACTGCTACCTAATCACTCCCCGAGGCGCCATTACACCGCCTGTTTCTTACTAACCTACTTGCACGGAGACGATCTACACACCTAACTGGTACGTAGATTGCATAAATGACCTACTAGACATGCGCAGTAGTTACATCCGGCACGTGTGAATGCGGTCCTATGTTATTAGTGTAAGGTAAGATAAATATACCACCAGATCTCACTGCGCAGTCATGGCGAATCCCAGATCAAGCGTTTCCACGATGACAAAGGATTGTGCTGATCAGTTCATGGATAGGAAACACAGAGGAGCAAAATAAGGAGCTACGAGACCTGTGACATCTCCACAGGAAGAGAGAATATATCTATCAATCCTTTTTCATTCAGGTTTCATATTGTGTAAGATTGTGCCACGCCGGGATGGTAAATATGACCAAAAGAGAGAGAAATCCCTACGGTAGAGCCCCAACCATAATAAACATTGGGGCTGATTCAGAGATGCGATTGCGAAAAGATCGCAAATATACACACCTTAGGTAAGATCTTACCAGGTTACAGCCCACTGCATAAACAGTCACTCCCCTTGCAAATACTTGCACGGAGACGATCTACACACCTAACTGGTACGTAGATTGCATAAATGACCTACTAGACATGCGCAGTAGTTACATCCGGCACGTGTGAATGCGGTCCTATGTTATTAGTGTAAGGTAAGATAAATATACCACCAGATCTCACTGCGCAGTCATGGCGAATCCCAGATCAAGCGTTTCCACGATGACACAGGATTGTGCTGATCAGTTCATGAATAGGAAACACAGAGGAGCAAAATAAGGAGCTACGAGACCTGTGACATCTCCACAGGAAGAGAAAATATATCTATCAATCCTTTTTCATTCAGGTTTCATATTGTGTAAGATTGTGCTACGCCGGGATGGTAAATATGACCAAAAGAGAGAGAAATCCCTACGGTAGAGCACCAACCATAATAAACATAATGAGAAATAATTAAAATGATAGCAAATGATATTGAATATTATTAAAATATAAGAACCTATAGAGCGAAATATAAAACTAGAAAGATCAGAGACAAGTGTCTAAGATAGAAATGACCCGATGCACCCTCCTAATGTGTGATATAGTTATTAAACCCTCAGGTCTGTAATAGACATCTTCATGCAGGAGACTGCTATATATGTTACAACAGATAATACTAATTGTAAGGTATCTGAGAAGGGGGCAGCTTTCCTAATAAACATGGGCAATAAAGAAAACAGTCTCCATGACAAAGTCAGCACGAGCGAAACGCGTTGTCACTGAGCCCTGCACTCTCCACAGGTCTCATGAGACCACACATATATGATTTGGAAATTGGAGACTGTTTTCTTTTTTTGTGCATGTGTATTCGAAAAGCTGCCCCTTCTCCGATCCCTTACAATGAGCTGAACGATTGATGTTGTGAAGGGGTTTATTTAGCAGCCTAAGAATGGACAGAAATACTTAAAAATGTAAAATTATAGATATGAAAACAACTGAACTCTGCAGACAATGATAGATTACGGTAGATTGGGCGCCTGGTGTGGCGTTGTGAATTTCTGGATCATGAAAGTGGTTAATAATACAGACTAATATCAGCGTATTGCTATTTAACCTTGCAGGATTGCCTATGAGATGTGACATAAATTAGTATATATATTTAGGGTATGTCCTGCAGAAATATTTAGTAGATAGCGTTGAAATGAACATGCACATGTGGGGTATGGAAATACCTTTAGAAAATAGATAATATTTACTTTCATTGGTCAACTATTTATTTGTTGGTATTTTGTGAAAATGCATATTGGGGGATTGTTGTGATATTATAATGATGTGTATATATATATATAATACATACTTTGAATATTATAGGATTATAGATTTTGGATTATGTAAATCAATTGTGTTGGATAAAATACTGTAGGTGCGATATATAATATTTGCGTGTTTATACTACACAGACAAGTTCTATATGGATAAACTAAATTGAATATATTATTGAAATGTGTAAATTCTTTTGGATTCCTATTGCTATGATTGTATGGAATAATTGAAGATCTAGATGGTCTGCATGTCCTGATCCCTTATATTATAGTTATCACATACCCTCTGGATTATTTGAGTCACATACTTTGATATAATAGGTATAAAGATTGTATGAAGGTACTCATGCATGCTCATAGTTAATAACCATCTGAAATAATTGTGTATTTGGATCCCAGACTCCGCATGTGAAGTGATTCAGGCCAATGTTTCTGCTCCTAGATAACCAGCCATTATTGGAGCAGACACATGCAGGCCGGAAGCCGGAATCTGGGTGTTATCCCCTCAATATTAGATGTTCATCAGTTCCTAGTTATACATCATTTTGATTTGGATTGTTTTCTTCATTATCTATAGTCCTATATTATGTTATTCTGAATTGTCTGGGAATTTGGATTAGCTCGGTTCTTTCTGCCCCTTGTATACATTTTTTATATTGATATTAGAGGAGCAATAGTGTTCATTATATCTGTTGTAACATATATAGCAGTCACCTGCATGAAGATTTCTATTACAGACCTAAGAAGGTTTATTTATCTATATCATACATTAGGAGGGTGCATAGGGTATTTTCTATTTAAGAAACTTGTCTCTGATCTTTTTCACTTAACATCACTTAGGATACAGGTCACCTGGTCTGGAGATCCCAATAGGACTGCCCCCCTCTTCCCTGAACGTCTTACTCTGCATAGCACAGTATATGTGTCCAAACTAATGTATCCCCAGACCAGAACTACCAGACATCCGTATATAAAGTGTATGACAGAGGTAATAATGATTGTACAAGCAATGGTTCATAATACGATTATCCTTGCTGATCCATTATAATGGTGCTGTATATAAACATTGTGCAGGATGATCAGATTCCTATCCTGGGGTTCTATGTTTATGCCAGTGTTGGGCCCTCTCTCCGGGGTGTGAGTGCTGGAAGCCCTTTGGTCGCGGAAGTCTGCAGAAATCCGTAGGAATGGTGGGAGTGGCCTTGCCACGGCGGTGTGTATTCTGGAGAATCCGCGTGTACGTATTTCCTTAATGGTAACATATAATAGTATTAGAGTTGAGTATTTTCCACATTACAGGGTAATTTTTTTTAATAACATGGAATCAATCACAAGAACAGATAATCCTGAGCTCATTACAGTCACCGACCAAAACAGTAAAGAAGATCTTATAGTTATTATTGCCAGTCCTCTGTGTATAACATGTGTAATGTTTATAAGAAGCTGTATATGGAAAACAATCCCTGTGTCCATCAGGTCATACATTCTCCCTCATCCGGGCTCAGATATATGTTATATGTTACATGTTACTTTTTATGTTTTATGTAACTTGTTATTTCTTATATTTTATAAGTTATGTGATATGTTACATTTTATATGTTATGTGATATGTTACATTTGATATGTTATGTTATATGTTACATTTTATATGTTATGTTATATGTTACATTTTATATGTTATGTGATATGTTACATTTTATATGTTATGTGGTACATGTTACATTTTATATGTTATGTGGTACGTGTTACATTTGATATGTTATGTGGTACGTGTTACATTTGATATGTTATACGTGTTACTATGTTATGTGATATGTTACATTTTATATGTTATGTGATATGTTACATTTTATATGTTATGTGATATGTTACATTTTATATGTTATGTGATATGTTACATTTTATATGTTATGTGATATGTTACATTTTATATGTTATGTGATATGTTACATTTTATGTTATATGTTACATGTTATATGTCACGTGGTACAAGTTACATTTTATATGTTATATGTTACATTTTATATGTTATATGTCACGTGGTACATGTTACATTTTATGTTATATGTTACATTTTATATGTTATATGTCATGTGGTACATGTTACATTTTATGTTCTATGTCACTTGGTATATGTTACATTTTACATGTTCTATGTCACGTGGTACATGTTTTATGTCACATTTTTCCATCACGGGTTAGTGAGATACCAGCGGTCAGTGCGGATGGCGAGGGGCTCTTTTCACTTTCTCGCCTTCTGATTTCTGGGTTGAGTGTTTCCTCTGTGTGGACCCGATGTGCAGAATGTAACAATGGAAGGCACAATGTGATCGTCCTGTGTGCAGCTCCTTTCTTTATTTCAGGTATTAGTCATAAAAATATATATAAAAGATGAAATACCCTCAGACAATGCCTTTATTCCTGCAACGCGTTCACATAAAGCTTCAGCTCAGAGGTCAGACACCTCTCCGGGAAGAATGGAAGGAGAGCACAGAGATTTATAGATGGAAAAACTGCAGCAAGTTTATTATTACCGTAATACACAAGATTCAACTAGAAATATAGGGGACAGATCTTATTACATCATTGCTGAAATCTGAGCACAGCACAAGTGTCTCAGTGTCCCGGGGCTAGAATCTGCCCATAATATCCACAGAGGGTTGGGTTATCTACAGGTTTGGGGCCCTAAAAAACCTTCCCATTTGGACCCCTGGCATCCACACTGGCTAATGGATGAACCAATCAGAATGCGCTGACTGTTGGCGATGTCCATGGTAGCCAATCAGAATGTCACATAATGGCGTCACAGTGAGAGGAGACGTCAAGGAATATCAGACCCGCCATTGGAAGGCAATACTCTTGGGATTGGAGGGTTGGGTTGGAATGAGAACCAATCACTTTGCTCAGATTCTGAAATTGTCAGGAGTCAGGATAGGTTGTGAGGTCCGGATAGGTTGTGAGGTCCGGATAGGTTGTGAGGTCCGGAAAGGTTGTGAGCTCAGGATAGGTTGTGAGCTCAGGATAGGTTGTGAGCTCAGGATAGGTTGTGAGGGTCTGGATAGGTTGTGAGGGTCGGATAGGTTGTGAGGTCCGGATAGGTTGTGAGTGTCTGGATAGGTTGTGAGGTCTGGATAGGTTGTGAGGTCAGGATAGGTTGTGAGCTCTGGATAGGTTGTGAGGTCAGGATAGGTTGTGAGCTCAGGATAGGTTGTGAGCTCAGGATAGGTTGTGAGCTCAGGATAGGTTGTGAGGTCTGCATAGGTTGTGAGCTCAGGATAGGTTGTGAGGTCATGCATAGGTTGTGAGCTCAGGATATGTTGTGCAGACCATCTAACATGACCCATTCCATGAGGTACAATATGCTCTGCTACTGAGCCTTCTACTGTCAGTTACTATGGTAACCACCTTTGTTGAAGAGAACTATATTTTTCAAACATCATTTAATTCATTAAAACCAGGTGAGTGACAGTTGGAATTCAGGAGCGGAGTATTGTGTACCTAATGGAAGGGGTCATGTTGTGAGGTCGGGATAGGTTGTGAGGTCGGGATAGGTTGTGAGGTCAGGATAGGTTGTGAGGTCGGGACTCCCTTCATGTGTCTATCAGGATAGTTTGCAGACATAGGTCCTGATGCACAGATAAGAAGGAAATAAGTACTAAGTCTGTGTGTAATGAAATGCTGTGTGAATCGGGTCCGTAATCCCAGAGGAGCTCGTCCGTTGCCAAGGGAGATGATTTGCAGAGCGGGAGGGTACCGGCGGGGGTGAAGTTGCCCCCCCCCATATCTTCCAGAGGTTGTTTTATTGGGTGCGGCTTGCAATGTGACGATTTGTGACCACAGGGATTCAGCATTACCCTAATCTTAACCCTCAATGTCCCGCTTCCTAACCCTAACCTTCCCTTATCACAGCCTAACCCTAATCACCGCAGCCTGTCCCCGTAGCTCACCGCAGTCCATCGCAGGCCAATTCCAACAGGGAATAGGTTCGTATTTGAAATAGGGCCCTGCTTCTAATAGGAATATTCGTAATACTGCTAATATCACTGACACTGACGCGATTCGTCCGTGGACTATATCAGCGTCAGAGATTGGCCCAATAATGTAGAGATCTGTCTGTAGTTTTTGTAAAAAGGGATCTAAGCCAAATAAATATGAAATTATTTTAATCCTTTAAATTGACCTCCTTGTGATGACAGAAGTATCTGAATCGATAAATGTCTCTTGTTTGGTGACAATGCCGCAGAGCAGGGATTTTATCCTTATATATTCAACAAACCCTGACAATACCAACAATCTGTGACCGGTTCCATCGGAATTATGTCAGTTTCCTCCAACTTTTCATTGTACAAATAACACAAAATATTCAGTCACATTTTATAAGCATCAGGAACCAAGATGAGATTCGCCTTCACTTCCTTCAGGATCACAATTGATCCATTATACTTATATACCCCCATAATAAAGTCAGTGAATCTATAGAAAAAGGGTTTTCTACAGATTACTTATATTGCATCATTGACCATTTATTTCCATCTGTCTCAAGGTACAGCAATGGGGGCTATATTTGCTCCCTCATGTGGTAATTTGCAAGTAAATGGAAAATTTGGGGGACAGATAATGAATTTATGAGCAATTAACAGCAACATAAAGGTAACATTTATCCCCAAAACATTGGGAACAGAAGTAGAATTTTTGGGTCTGTCTCTGTAGATAGCTGTTTTGGGCAATACAAGGCCTAAAAGCTAATCCAATCGGCTCTATTTTGTGGTTTCCGCAGTGGCAAAATACTGTCCTTTATTTGCAGCCCTTGAGATTTAGGTGATACTCTATCTGGTCGGGTTTATAACACAATCAAAGGTTGTGTCGTGTTTGCTGAAAGAGAAAATCTGTCCTTAATGTGTGATGGAGTTTTGGATGAAAGATCAGACGGGACCATCCTAAAATACAAGCCGTATAGAAAGAAATAATGCCCTTTATCAGCCACTATGGGGTCGTGTGTAAGAAGGTGAAAGGTATTCTGTCTAGACTCTGGCCAGTACTATGCAGGGACTCAACGTTACATCAGATATCAATAATCGATGTATTGTCTTCAAACGCGTCACTAATTTAGAATCAAAACTATCTCCAAGTAACCAATGATCAGCTGGCGATAAAACCCTGATTGCCCTTTCATCCAATGAAATTATCCCTAGCTAAAACGTAGTCCCTTTAAGACAGTTATTGGTTTCTGCTGAAACGCGTTGGTTTGATTTAGTGTTGCTGATAATACTTTAATACTTCATAAGTCCATTCAGATGAACTGCTCTTATTTAGATTTCTGGTATGAGTATTGGTTACTATATGAAAGTTTGTCATGCTTGTGAAATATTACCCCGGGTCCACGCAATGCTCGGAGCACAGTGTATGGAATAATAATGCATTCAGATGAGTGAGTGTTATCACACGCTATATATTTATATTTACCTGCTGAGATTACAGTCATTGCTAAGAATTATTCCTGTGACTCCCATCTGCAGGACACTCGTCCCCGGGATGTGTGAAATCTGGACAGAGCGTCAGCTCTCCGGTCACTATCTCTACTAATGCTCTGCATTCTCCAGCTCAGGCAGCGCTGATTAGTAAAGCAATCTCCTGGAACTGTTGCTGGAAGTCGCCGGCGGTTAATTTGTTCTCTCTGAGGGAGCCGCGTTCAGGGCGTCTTACATTATCTTTCCTGGTACAACACTTTCAGGGTATAATGGCAGATAAGTTCAGAGCAGCGTTTATATAAAACTAATCGCAATCACTGAATGCAGCAGAGGCCAGAAAATGAGTTTCTCAATATATTAACTGCACGAAAAGGAATAAATGAATGAAAGAGATGAAGAAACAACACACAGCCATCCATAATAATGTCTCTGCTAAGAGATGAAAGACGGCTGGTCAAATATGTCTAACCTATCTACTTGTACACTGGAGAGAGAGAGTAAAAGATGTCTAACCTATCTACTTGTACACTGGAGAGAGAGAGAGAGAGAGGCGAGTAGAGAGATGCAAAGAGATGTCTAACCTATCTACTTGTACACTGGAGAGAGAGAGGGGGGGTAGAGAGTCAAAGAGATGTCTAACCTATCTACTTGTACACTGGAGAGTGAGAGAGGCGAGTAGAGAGATGCAAAGAGATGGCTAACCTATCTACTTGTACTCTGGAGAGAGAGAGAGAGAGAGAGAGGAGTAGAGAGAGGAGTAGAGAGAGTAAAAGATGTCTAACCTATCTACTTGTATATGGAGAGAGAGAGAGAGAGAGAGAGGAGTAGAGAGATGAAGAGATGTCTAACCTATCCAGACACAGGGAATACATACACTCCACACAGACACAGGGAGAACACACACACTCCACACAGACACAGGGAATACATACACTCCACACAGACACAGGGAGAACACACACACTCCACACAGACACAGGGAATACATACACTCCACACAGACACAGGGAGAACACACACACTCCACACAGACACAGGGAATACATACACTCCACACAGACACAGGGAGAACACACACACTCCACACAGACACAGGGAATACATACACTCCACACAGACACAGGGAGAACACACACACTCCACACAGACACAGGGAATACATACACTCCACACAGACACAGGGAGAACACACACACTCCACACAGACACAGGGAATACATACACTCCACACAGACACAGGGAGAACACACACACTCCACACAGACACAGGGAATACATACACTCCACACAGACACAGGGAGAACACACACACTCCACACAGACACAGGGAATACATACACTCCACACAGACACAGGGAGAACACACACACTCCACACAGACACAGGGAATACATACACTCCACACAGACACAGGGAGAACACACACACTCCACACAGACACAGGGAATACATACACTCCACACAGACACAGGGAGAACACACACACTCCACACAGACACAGGGAATACATACACTCCACACAGACACAGGGAGAACACACACACTCCACACAGACACAGGGAATACATACACTCCACACAGACACAGGGAGAACACACACACTCCACACAGACACAGGGAATACATACACTCCACACAGACACAGGGAGAACACACACACTCCACACAGACACAGGGAATACATACACTCCACACAGACACAGGGAGAACACACACACTCCACACAGACACAGGGAATACATACACTCCACACAGACACAGGGAGAACACACACACTCCACACAGACACAGGGAATACATACACTCCACACAGACACAGGGAGAACACACACACTCCACACAGACACAGGGAATACATACACTCCACACAGACACAGGGAGAACACACACACTCCACACAGACACAGGGAATACATACACTCCACACAGACACAGGGAGAACACACACACTCCACACAGACACAGGGAATACATACACTCCACACAGACACAGGGAGAACACACACACTCCACACAGACACAGGGAATACATACACTCCACACAGACACAGGGAGAACACACACACTCCACACAGACACAGGGAATACATACACTCCACACAGACACAGGGAGAACACACACACTCCACACAGACACAGGGAATACATACACTCCACACAGACACAGGGAGAACACACACACTCCACACAGACACAGGGAATACATACACTCCACACAGACACAGGGAGAACACACACACTCCACACAGACACAGGGAATACATACACTCCACACAGACACAGGGAGAACACACACACTCCACACAGACACAGGGAATACATACACTCCACACAGACACAGGGAGAACACACACACTCCACACAGACACAGGGAATACATACACTCCACACAGACACAGGGAGAACACACACACTCCACACAGACACAGGGAATACATACACTCCACACAGACACAGGGAGAACACACACACTCCACACAGACACAGGGAATACATACACTCCACACAGACACAGGGAGAACACACACACTCCACACAGACACAGGGAATACATACACTCCACACAGACACAGGGAGAACACACACACTCCACACAGACACAGGGAATACATACACTCCACACAGACACAGGGAGAACACACACACTCCACACAGACACAGGGAATACATACACTCCACACAGACACAGGGAGAACACACACACTCCACACAGACACAGGGAATACATACACTCCACACAGACACAGGGAGAACACACACACTCCACACAGACACAGGGAATACATACACTCCACACAGACACAGGGAGAACACACACACTCCACACAGACACAGGGAATACATACACTCCACACAGACACAGGGAGAACACACACACTCCACACAGACACAGGGAATACATACACTCCACACAGACACAGGGAGAACACACACACTCCACACAGACACAGGGAATACATACACTCCACACAGACACAGGGAGAACACACACACTCCACACAGACACAGGGAATACATACACTCCACACAGACACAGGGAGAACACACACACTCCACACAGACACAGGGAATACATACACTCCACACAGACACAGGGAGAACACACACACTCCACACAGACACAGGGAATACATACACTCCACACAGACACAGGGAGAACACACACACTCCACACAGACACAGGGAATACATACACTCCACACAGACACAGGGAGAACACACACACTCCACACAGACACAGGGAATACATACACTCCACACAGACACAGGGAGAACACACACACTCCACACAGACACAGGGAATACATACACTCCACACAGACACAGGGAGAACACACACACTCCACACAGACACAGGGAATACATACACTCCACACAGACACAGGGAGAACACACACACTCCACACAGACACAGGGAATACATACACTCCACACAGACACAGGGAGAACACACACACTCCACACAGACACAGGGAATACATACACTCCACACAGACACAGGGAGAACACACACACTCCACACAGACACAGGGAATACATACACTCCACACAGACACAGGGAGAACACACACACTCCACACAGACACAGGGAATACATACACTCCACACAGACACAGGGAGAACACACACACTCCACACAGACACAGGGAATACATACACTCCACACAGACACAGGGAGAACACACACACTCCACACAGACACAGGGAATACATACACTCCACACAGACACAGGGAGAACACACACACTCCACACAGACACAGGGAATACATACACTCCACACAGACACAGGGAGAACACACACACTCCACACAGACACAGGGAATACATACACTCCACACAGACACAGGGAGAACACACACACTCCACACAGACACAGGGAATACATACACTCCACACAGACACAGGGAGAACACACACACTCCACACAGACACAGGGAATACATACACTCCACACAGACACAGGGAGAACACACACACTCCACACAGACACAGGGAATACATACACTCCACACAGACACAGGGAGAACACACACACTCCACACAGACACAGGGAATACATACACTCCACACAGACACAGGGAGAACACACACACTCCACACAGACACAGGGAATACATACACTCCACACAGACACAGGGAGAACACACACACTCCACACAGACACAGGGAATACATACACTCCACACAGACACAGGGAGAACACACACACTCCACACAGACACAGGGAATACATACACTCCACACAGACACAGGGAGAACACACACACTCCACACAGACACAGGGAATACATACACTCCACACAGACACAGGGAGAACACACACACTCCACACAGACACAGGGAATACATACACTCCACACAGACACAGGGAGAACACACACACTCCACACAGACACAGGGAATACATACACTCCACACAGACACAGGGAGAACACACACACTCCACACAGACACAGGGAATACATACACTCCACACAGACACAGGGAGAACACACACACTCCACACAGACACAGGGAATACATACACTCCACACAGACACAGGGAGAACACACACACTCCACACAGACACAGGGAATACATACACTCCACACAGACACAGGGAGAACACACACACTCCACACAGACACAGGGAATACATACACTCCACACAGACACAGGGAGAACACACACACTCCACACAGACACAGGGAATACATACACTCCACACAGACACAGGGAGAACACACACACTCCACACAGACACAGGGAATACATACACTCCACACAGACACAGGGAGAACACACACACTCCACACAGACACAGGGAATACATACACTCCACACAGACACAGGGAGAACACACACACTCCACACAGACACAGGGAATACATACACTCCACACAGACACAGGGAGAACACACACACTCCACACAGACACAGGGAATACATACACTCCACACAGACACAGGGAGAACACACACACTCCACACAGACACAGGGAATACATACACTCCACACAGACACAGGGAGAACACACACACTCCACACAGACACAGGGAATACATACACTCCACACAGACACAGGGAGAACACACACACTCCACACAGACACAGGGAATACATACACTCCACACAGACACAGGGAGAACACACACACTCCACACAGACACAGGGAATACATACACTCCACACAGACACAGGGAGAACACACACACTCCACACAGACACAGGGAATACATACACTCCACACAGACACAGGGAGAACACACACACTCCACACAGACACAGGGAATACATACACTCCACACAGACACAGGGAGAACACACACACTCCACACAGACACAGGGAATACATACACTCCACACAGACACAGGGAGAACACACACACTCCACACAGACACAGGGAATACATACACTCCACACAGACACAGGGAGAACACACACACTCCACACAGACACAGGGAATACATACACTCCACACAGACACAGGGAGAACACACACACTCCACACAGACACAGGGAATACATACACTCCACACAGACACAGGGAGAACACACACACTCCACACAGACACAGGGAATACATACACTCCACACAGACACAGGGAGAACACACACACTCCACACAGACACAGGGAATACATACACTCCACACAGACACAGGGAGAACACACACACTCCACACAGACACAGGGAATACATACACTCCACACAGACACAGGGAGAACACACACACTCCACACAGACACAGGGAATACATACACTCCACACAGACACAGGGAGAACACACACACTCCACACAGACACAGGGAATACATACACTCCACACAGACACAGGGAGAACACACACACTCCACACAGACACAGGGAATACATACACTCCACACAGACACAGGGAGAACACACACACTCCACACAGACACAGGGAATACATACACTCCACACAGACACAGGGAGAACACACACACTCCACACAGACACAGGGAATACATACACTCCACACAGACACAGGGAGAACACACACACTCCACACAGACACAGGGAATACATACACTCCACACAGACACAGGGAGAACACACACACTCCACACAGACACAGGGAATACATACACTCCACACAGACACAGGGAGAACACACACACTCCACACAGACACAGGGAATACATACACTCCACACAGACACAGGGAGAACACACACACTCCACACAGACACAGGGAATACATACACTCCACACAGACACAGGGAGAACACACACACTCCACACAGACACAGGGAATACATACACTCCACACAGACACAGGGAGAACACACACACTCCACACAGACACAGGGAATACATACACTCCACACAGACACAGGGAGAACACACACACTCCACACAGACACAGGGAATACATACACTCCACACAGACACAGGGAGAACACACACACTCCACACAGACACAGGGAATACATACACTCCACACAGACACAGGGAGAACACACACACTCCACACAGACACAGGGAATACATACACTCCACACAGACACAGGGAGAACACACACACTCCACACAGACACAGGGAATACATACACTCCACACAGACACAGGGAGAACACACACACTCCACACAGACACAGGGAATACATACACTCCACACAGACACAGGGAGAACACACACACTCCACACAGACACAGGGAATACATACACTCCACACAGACACAGGGAGAACACACACACTCCACACAGACACAGGGAATACATACACTCCACACAGACACAGGGAGAACACACACACTCCACACAGACACAGGGAATACATACACTCCACACAGACACAGGGAGAACACACACACTCCACACAGACACAGGGAATACATACACTCCACACAGACACAGGGAGAACACACACACTCCACACAGACACAGGGAATACATACACTCCACACAGACACAGGGAGAACACACACACTCCACACAGACACAGGGAATACATACACTCCACACAGACACAGGGAGAACACACACACTCCACACAGACACAGGGAATACATACACTCCACACAGACACAGGGAGAACACACACACTCCACACAGACACAGGGAATACATACACTCCACACAGACACAGGGAGAACACACACACTCCACACAGACACAGGGAATACATACACTCCACACAGACACAGGGAGAACACACACACTCCACACAGACACAGGGAATACATACACTCCACACAGACACAGGGAGAACACACACACTCCACACAGACACAGGGAATACATACACTCCACACAGACACAGGGAGAACACACACACTCCACACAGACACAGGGAATACATACACTCCACACAGACACAGGGAGAACACACACACTCCACACAGACACAGGGAATACATACACTCCACACAGACACAGGGAGAACACACACACTCCACACAGACACAGGGAATACATACACTCCACACAGACACAGGGAGAACACACACACTCCACACAGACACAGGGAATACATACACTCCACACAGACACAGGGAGAACACACACACTCCACACAGACACAGGGAATACATACACTCCACACAGACACAGGGAGAACACACACACTCCACACAGACACAGGGAATACATACACTCCACACAGACACAGGGAGAACACACACACTCCACACAGACACAGGGAATACATACACTCCACACAGACACAGGGAGAACACACACACTCCACACAGACACAGGGAATACATACACTCCACACAGACACAGGGAGAACACACACACTCCACACAGACACAGGGAATACATACACTCCACACAGACACAGGGAGAACACACACACTCCACACAGACACAGGGAATACATACACTCCACACAGACACAGGGAGAACACACACACTCCACACAGACACAGGGAATACATACACTCCACACAGACACAGGGAGAACACACACTCCACACAGACACAGAGACACACCACACACTCCACACAGACACAGGGAGAACACACACACTCCACACAGACACAGGGAGAACACACACACTCCACACAGACACAGGGAGAACACACACACTCCACACAGACACGAACACACACACACTCCACACAGACACAGGGAGAACACACACACTCCACACAGACACAGGGAGAACACACACACTCCACACAGACACACACACACACTACACACAGACACACACACACACTACACACAGACACACACACACACAGACACACACTACACACAGACACACACACACACACTACACACAGACACAGGGAGAACATACACACTCCACACAGATAAGGCCTGGTCCGGGAATCTAACTCATGACCCCAGCGCTGTGAGACACAATGCTTCTCACTGAGCCACCGGGCTGCCCCATAGTATGTGAATTGTATAGATCCTCTCACTGCTGAGAGCTCCTAATACAGCCCTGGCCTATGACAATCTTCTCCAGGTGAGACTACAAGTCCCAGCAGGCTCTAACACCATAGGCATAGCTGATACCTGGCAATGCATGCTGGTTCTCGTAGTTTCACAACACCTGGAGAGCCTCTGGTTGGCCTGGCCTGCACATGGAGTCCTCGGCCATATGAGATGCTGCCGTATCACCATCCATTGATGGATCAGGAGCCGGCCCCCCCAGTGTTCCAGGTCCCCGGATGTCTCCGCTCCCGCGTGCTGCCGCAGCTCCCTCTCTAATGACTGCGTAGGAGAAAAGCTTTTTATTTTGCGCGTTGTTTCCCGGGGGAATCGGAGACAATGATTTGTTTTCTTTGTTTGGAAGATTCTATTCAGAGGAAGAAGAAAAGAGGAGAGATAACACGTCGCCCGCCATACGCACGTGACAGGATCGCATTAACCCCTCAGTGACACGACCAGGAGACTATATACCGAGACCCATCCCCCATACACCATCTTATACCTCACATCCTGCGACTGCAGAAAACGGCGCAAATCTGCCCCTGCACAAACCACGTACAACGCAAGGGGCAAATAAATTCATATTATGAGCGGAATGATTGAGTTTACTCACTTTACATTGGCCTGGAATGCAGCACTTTTACCCTGAGTCTATGCGTATCAGACAAGCGCCCTCTAGTGTAGAGAAGCCGTATGATGGTATGACAACACCCTAAGAGTACACCACATAATAATAATAATTCCGGACTGGATCCAGACCTAAAATGCGGCTCTGATGGTAAATCTCCTGCTGGAAACAAATGTCGGTTTCCGTCGAGAGGAGGATCAGGGACTTACACTCCTTGATCCCTAGATTAAACCTTGTGCGCTGTACTGACATGAGCCTGGATACAGCAGGGGGCGCTGTGCATGCCTCTCTGTGCCATTTACATACTTCCCCCATCCCATTCCAGTAATCGCTGTACACACCCCGCCCCCTGCACCGGGGACGTCTGTTTCACACTAATAAAGTGCCCCCTCAGCTGACAGTATGGGTGTTCCATCTCTCTGTGTACCCATCCACACATAAGACAGAAAGAAGGGGCTTAGGTGACAAGTGGGCGTTTCCTCTTAGTCTGGTGACTGTATGGGCGTTCCCTCTCTCTCTGTACCCATCCACACATAAGACAGAAAGGAGGGGCTTAGGTGACAAGTGGGCGTTTCCTCTTAGTCAGGTGACAGTATGGGCATTCCCTCTCTCTGTGCAACCATCCAGACATAAGACATAGGGGCGGAGCTCAGCTGATAAGTGGGCGTTCCCTCTCTCACTGTCCCCATTGAACAGCTTCACACTTCCAAATGTCTGCACAGTGTTATCATGACTTAAGAATGGAATACATCTGAATAACATGGATACGAAGTAGGATCAATTGTGGGAGACAAGTGGACCTCATGGTTCAGTAACTTGGATACCCTCCAGTGTCTTGTGTGTAACGTGTGGTCAGGGCAGGAGCTCAGACACATCAACTAATGAGATATTGGGCCTGATCCAGACCTATGCCGATGCGCTCTTCTTACTAAAGCACAGCGTATCTGCGTTCACTTACCCCGACACTCCCCCTGTGCGGGTGTATGGCCCCTTCCTTACGCCGGCTGAAGGCTACCCTAATCCAGGATCGGGAGTTGCCGTAGCAACGCTGGGCAACATCTGCCCGGCGCATGCGCAGATCGGCTGAAAAGCCGATCTTACGCTTACGCCCGCCGTCCTAGCGACGGTGGGCGTTATTCTGGATCAGGCCCATTGTCACACTGAGTCCCATTATCTCTGTGACTCAGGGTGAGGGGCACCAGCTGTGCTTTATACACAACCATATCACACAATGGACGCTGCTAAAGACAGCCGCCCTCCCTAGACAGTATCAGCCTCTCCATATAAATAATGGCAAAAAGCCAGCGACACGTGTGTAACACGGAAGAACCTGTCTACATCCAGAATCATGTATGATACTCACAGCCCCATTGTATCACTGTCCTGTATCATTAACCTATGGCCACACTCAGCCATTACACAGACACCATGGGGTGTATGGAAAACAGGATGGAAATGACAGAAGCGCGTGGCCGTGAATAATTAATGGGAGGGGCACCAGCTGTGCTTTATACACAACCATATCACATAATAGACAAATAAGGGGAGGGGCCACGTCCAGCGACTTGTCCAGCATGTTCATAGTGCTCAGCAGCCATAATGCTCTCCCCTCAGCGGGGAATTGCTGGGCGGGTGATTCCGGGGGCAGGGCTGTCCTCTCACATACAGGGGCGAAATATCTGGGCCTCATCCGGTGTCATCAGTGTAGGACGGGATCTCTGAATAAGGGGATCTCTCTGAATAAGATCTCTCTGGGCCTCATTTGGTGTCAGCTGTGAAGGACGGGATCTCTGAATAAGGGGATCTCTCTGGGCCTCATCTCATGTTTTTGGTGTAGGACGGGATCTCTGAATAAGGGGATCTCTCTGGGCCTCATCTCATGTCATTGGTGTAGGACGGGATCTCTGAATAAGGGGATCTCTCTGGGCCTCATCTCATGTCATTGGTGTTGGACGGGATCTCTGAATAAGGGGCTCTCTCTGAATAAGATCTCTCTGGGCCTCATCCGGTGTAATCAGTGTGAGACGGTATCTCTCTGAATCAGATTCCTCTGCTGTGAGCCTGGCCACTCCTCATCCTGGCTTCTCATACAGGGCGTGTTCAGCGATCCGTTTTTTCTGTGCGTATTTTTAGGTACGTTTCAGCTGCGTAGTAACTTTATTTAGGAAGTTCACGTAGACTATACGGACGGACTTGTGAATCGCATGTGGATAAATACGCACGGAACTCCCACGGTAAAATTCGCACAGAGGAACATACATAGAAATGGGCAGGGATTTAAATGAAGGGAAGTGGGCGGATTTATAAAGATACACACGAACGGCGGACACATACGCTCAGAAAAGGCCACGGAAAGCTACAGCTGGTCTATGGAGGCGGAAGTCTCCATGGACACGGATTAGCAAGAGGAGTGACTGTGGTTTTAGTGGGTGTTCCTTGCTCCGGCTGTGTGTATATTTGCGGACCGATCGCGAAACGGATCTCTGAATACGGCCCGCATTATTGCTGCAGTTGGTGCTGTGCTTCGCATGCTAGGAGTTAATGCACCATCAACATCCCAGACTCTCCATGTCCGCTGTCTATCATTTCACATGGAGAACATGTCTGAGTCATCGCTCATCCTCACCGTGACTCACTCGTGTCGTCAGCCCACTCAGTCCCACTTATACAATGTGCACGCAGGCAGCAGGCCCCCTCCTACAGACCCCTCTCCCTCCCATCAGAGCCTTTATAGCATCACAAGCTGTGGGCCCTCAGTAAGGTGCGGGGCCCGATGCACGGTGGCCATTGTATTGTTCTCTGTAGAAGTTTGAGATTTCCTTTAAACTTTCTTCGCTTCTGGAAAGAATCTGCTGATTTTCTGCTTTCTCTGATATTACCACACTCATCATCTAATGGCATTCCCGAGTTCAGTCCTCACGGACCGATGCAGGGTTTCCAGATCTCCTGGCTGGTGTGATCATTAGTATCACGGATGCACATGTGATTCTGTTAGGAGACATGGAAAACATGGACTGGAGACTGAGTTTGGGAATCATGGCTCTGGTTCCGCCCCTACAGACGGAATTACTCCCGGTTACTGATGAGCTGGGGCTAAGTATATTGGCCAGAACTCAGACCATAGCTGACAAAGAGGGAACGCCCACTTGTCATATCAGTCCCGCCCCTCTGTCTTATGTCAGGATAAGTACAGAGGGAGGAAACGCCTATACTGTAACCTGATTAAGAGGGAACGCCCACTTGTCACTTCAGTCCCGCCCCTCTGTCATTGTACTTAAGATGTATGTGTCGGAAAGTGTTCTGAATCCAGTCTATACTGTTACTAATCGTAAAACTGTCAATAATAATAATAATGGACATGAGGCCGGATCCAGACTTAAGTTCTCCTTAAGTGCGATCGCGTAGTGTAGTTACACACTAGTAAGTATAACGCCCTCCCCCGGACACTCCCCTCTGACGCACGTAGTTTAGCTGATTTACGAGTTCCAAACCCATACTGTACAATTTAAATGCCTCCTTCCACCTACAATGCGTATTTTCTGCTTGTGTAGGGATGACGCCTCTTCATACGTAGTTATAAACAAGTTACGTATGATCAGAATTACGATGCGCAGTACATACAAACAGCCAAATTTACGCATGCCGCGTGTGTAACATCACTGTCGTACTTAAGTCTGGATCTACCCCATGATCCTTACTTCCATTGCTCCCCTTCTTTCCAGGAGTTTTGACCGCAGTTTGTAGCTTTTACATTCTGCACATCTGTGTTCCCGGAGCATAACATGGCGACATAGTGTTCTGTGCACCATACTGACTGCCACACAGATCTAGAGACAGGTAGACACAGGTGTAGACAGATTTAGACAGGTAGAGACAAGTAGACACAGGTACAAACATGTAGAGACTGGTAGAAACAGGTAGACATGTCGAGGCAGGTAGACACATGTCGAGGCAGGGAGACACATGTATAGACAGGTAGAGACAGGTATAAACAGGTAGACAGAGACAGGTAGACACAGGTATAGACAGGTAGAAACATGTAGAGACTGGTAGAAACAGGTAGACACATGTATAGACAGGTAGAGACAAGTAAAGAGGGGTAGAGAAAGATAGACACAGGTAGAGACGGGAATGGACAGGTAAAGAAAGATAGAGACAGGTAGAGAAAGATAGCCACATGTATAGACAGAGACAGGTACAGACGAGTAAAGAGAGGTAGAGACAAGTAAAAACCTACAGACAGCTGCATAAAAATTCAGACAGGTGCATAGAGAATCAGACAGGTGCATAGAGAATCAGACAGGTGCATAGAGAATCAGACAGTAACATAGAGAATCAGACAGTAACATAGAGGATCAGAAAGGTGCACCCAGGTATACACTGCAATAGACATGTACAGACAGGTAAGGAGAGAAGGAGGCAGGTAATGACATACAGACAGGTCCATCGAGAATCAGACAGGTATAAACAAATACAGACAGGTAAGACACATACAGGAAAAGAGATGAAACCAATAGAGGCAGAAACAGACAGGTACAGAGAGGTACAGAAAGAAACAGACAGGTTCATGCAGGTACAGGCAGGTGTAGACAGGTACAGAGAGGTACAGAAAGTAACAGACAGGTTCATGCAGGTACAGGCAGGTGTAGACAGGTACAGAAAGAAACACATTTGTTCATACAGGTATAGACAGATATAGTCAGGTATAGACAGGTATGGTCAGGTATAGACAGATATTGACAGGTATAGACAGTTATAGTCAGATATAGACAGTTATAGACAGGTATAAAAAGATATAGTTAGGTATAAACAGGTATAGACAGGTACAGACAGATATAGACAGATATAGTAAGGTATAGTCAGGTATAGACAGATATAGATAGGCATATACAGGTATAGTCAGGTATAGACAGGTATAGTCAGGTATATAGACAGGTATAGCTACAGATATAGTCAGGTATATAGTCAGGTATAGATAGGTATAGTCAGGTATTTACACAGGTATAGTCAGGTGTATAGACAGGTATAGCCAGGTATTTACACAGGTATAGACACGTATAGACAGGTATAAACAGATATGGTCAGGTATAGACAGGTATAGTCAGGTATATAGACAGGTATAGTCAGGTATTTACATAGGTATAGTCAGGTATATAGACAAGTATAATCAGGTATATAGTCAGGTATAGACAGGTATAGATAGGTATAGACAAATATGGTCAGGTATAGACAGGTATAGACAGGTATAGTCAGGTATATAGACAGGTATATACAGGTATATTCAGGTGCAGATAGCTATAGTCAGGTATATACAGGTATAGTCAGGTATATAGACAGGTATATACAGGTATAGTCAGGTGCAGATAGCTATAGTCAGGTATAGACAGGTATATACAGGTATAGTCAGGTGCGGATAGCTATAGTCAGGTATAGACAGGTATATACAGGTATAGTCAGGTATAAAGACAGGTATATACAGGTATAGTCAGGTATATAGACAGGTATAGTCAGGTATATACAGGTATAGTCAGGTGTAGATAGCTATAGTCAGGTATATACAGGTATATAGACAGGTATAGTCAGGTGCAGATAGCTATAGTCAGGTATATACAGGTATAGTCAGGTGCAGATAGCTATAGTCAGGTATAGCCAGGTATATACAGGTATAGTCAGGTGTCGATAGCTATAGTCAGGTATATAGACAGGTATATACAGGTATAGTCAGGTGCGGATAGCTATAGTCAGGTATATAGAGGTATAGTCAGGTGCAGATAGCTATAGTCAGGGATATACAGGTATAGTCAGGTGCAGATAGCTATAGTCAGGGATATACAGGTATAGTCAGGTGCAGATAGCTATAGTCAGGGATATACAGGTATAGTCAGGTGCAGATAGCTATAGTCAGGGATATACAGGTATAGTCAGGTGCAGATAGCTATAGTCAGGTATATACAGGTATAGTCAGGTGTCGATAGCTATAGTCAGGTATATAGACAGGTATATACAGGTATAGTCAGGTGCGGATAGCTATAGTCAGGTATATAGACAGGTATATACAGGTATAGTCAGGTGCGGATAGCTATAGTCAGGTATATAGACAGGTATATACAGGTATAGTCAGGTGCGGATAGCTATAGTCAGGTATATAGACAGGTATATACAGGTATAGTCAGGTGCGGATAGCTATAGTCAGGTATATAGACAGGTATATACAGGTATAGTCAGGTGCGGATAGCTATAGTCAGGTATATAGACAGGTATATACAGGTATAGTCAGGTGCGGATAGCTATAGTCAGGTATATAGACAGGTATATACAGGTATAGTCAGGTGCGGATAGCTATAGTCAGGTATATAGACAGGTATATACAGGTATAGTCAGGTGCGGATAGCTATAGTCAGGTATATAGACAGGTATATACAGGTATAGTCAGGTGCGGATAGCTATAGTCAGGTATATAGACAGGTATATACAGGTATAGTCAGGTGCGGATAGCTATAGTCAGGTATATAGACAGGTATATACAGGTATAGTCAGGTGCGGATAGCTATAGTCAGGTATATAGACAGGTATATACAGGTATAGTCAGGTGCGGATAGCTATAGTCAGGTATATAGACAGGTATATACAGGTATAGTCAGGTGCGGATAGCTATAGTCAGGTATATAGACAGGTATATACAGGTATAGTCAGGTGCGGATAGCTATAGTCAGGTATATAGACAGGTATATACAGGTATAGTCAGGTGCGGATAGCTATAGTCAGGTATATAGACAGGTATATACAGGTATAGTCAGGTGCGGATAGCTATAGTCAGGTATATAGACAGGTATATACAGGTATAGTCAGGTGCGGATAGCTATAGTCAGGTATATAGACAGGTATATACAGGTATAGTCAGGTGCGGATAGCTATAGTCAGGTATATAGACAGGTATATACAGGTATAGTCAGGTGCGGATAGCTATAGTCAGGTATATAGACAGGTATATACAGGTATAGTCAGGTGCGGATAGCTATAGTCAGGTATATAGACAGGTATATACAGGTATAGTCAGGTGCGGATAGCTATAGTCAGGTATATAGACAGGTATATACAGGTATAGTCAGGTGCGGATAGCTATAGTCAGGTATATAGACAGGTATATACAGGTATAGTCAGGTGCGGATAGCTATAGTCAGGTATATAGACAGGTATATACAGGTATAGTCAGGTGCGGATAGCTATAGTCAGGTATATAGACAGGTATATACAGGTATAGTCAGGTGCGGATAGCTATAGTCAGGTATATAGACAGGTATATACAGGTATAGTCAGGTGCGGATAGCTATAGTCAGGTATATAGACAGGTATATACAGGTATAGTCAGGTGCGGATAGCTATAGTCAGGTATATAGACAGGTATATACAGGTATAGTCAGGTGCGGATAGCTATAGTCAGGTATATAGACAGGTATATACAGGTATAGTCAGGTGCGGATAGCTATAGTCAGGTATATAGACAGGTATATACAGGTATAGTCAGGTGCGGATAGCTATAGTCAGGTATATAGACAGGTATATACAGGTATAGTCAGGTGCGGATAGCTATAGTCAGGTATATAGACAGGTATATACAGGTATAGTCAGGTGCGGATACAATGGAGGGCAAGGCACAATGGAGGGCAAGGCACAATGGAGGGTGAGAGACAATGGAGGGCGAGAGACAATGGAGGGCGAGGCACAATGGAGGGCGAGGCACAATGGAGGGCGAGGCACAATGGAGGGCGAGGCACAATGGAGGGCGAGGCACAATGGAGGGCGAGGCACAATGGAGGGCGAGGCACAATGGAGGGCGAGGCACAATGGAGGGCGAGGCACAATGGAGGGCGAGGCACAATGGAGGGCGAGGCACAATGGAGGGCGAGGCACAATGGAGGGCGAGGCACAATGGAGGGTGAGAGACAATGGAGGGCGAGAGACAATGGAGGGCGAGGCACAATGGAGGGTGAGGCACAATAGAGGGTGAGAGACAATGGAGGGCGAGGCACAATGGAGGGTGAGGCACAATAGAGGGTGAGAGACAATGGAGGGCGAGGCACAATGGAGGGTGAGGCACAATAGAGGGTGAGAGACAATGGAGGGCGAGGCACAATGGAGGGTGAGGCACAATAGAGGGTGAGAGACAATGGAGGGCGAGGCACAATGGAGGGTGAGGCACAATAGAGGGTGAGAGACAATGGAGGGCGAGGCACAATGGAGGGTGAGGCACAATAGAGGGTGAGAGACAATGGAGGGCGAGGCACAATGGAGGGTGAGGCACAATAGAGGGTGAGAGACAATGGAGGGCGAGGCACAATGGAGGGTGAGGCACAATAGAGGGTGAGAGACAATGGAGGGCGAGGCACAATGGAGGGTGAGGCACAATAGAGGGTGAGAGACAATGGAGGGCGAGGCACAATGGAGGGTGAGGCACAATAGAGGGTGAGAGACAATGGAGGGCGAGGCACAATGGAGGGCGAGGCACAATGGAGGGTGAGGCACAATAGAGGGTGAGAGACAATGGAGGGCGAGGCACAATGGAGGGCGAGGCACAATGGAGGGCGAGGCACAATAGAGGGTGAGAGACAATGGAGGGCAAGGCACAATGGAGGGCGAGGCACAATGGAGGGCGAGGCAGACTCCTGCGCTGGAAGAAAGCACAATAGACTCGTCCCCTCTGAACAAAGGTCAATGAGAATGTTCATCGCAGGGTTAACGAAGACTCAGGGCCAGATCTACTAAACTGCAGGAAAGGAAAAGTGATGTTGCCCATAGCAACCAATCAGATTCTAGCTGACATTCTCTAGTATGTAATAGGAAAGTAAGAGCTAGAATCTGATTGGTTGCTATGGGCAACATCTCCACTTTTCCCTTCCCACAGCTTAGTAAATCTGGCCCAGTGTCTGTTTTACATTTCTGAACCTCAGACAACATACCCGGGACCGGTGGCAATAATCCGGCGTGCGGGTAGATTGGATACGCCTCCGTTTACTTGTCTTGTATATGTATCTGCGTTTCTCTGTTCCCGTGGAACGTGTCTGTTGTCGCCTTCGTGGTGCTGTAGCTGTGGGTGGAAATGTGACAACAGAGGCAAAACTCTTCAGTCGCTGTTATCCTGCGCGGCGGAGACTTGCGATCACTGTGCGCACTTACACCTGGATTCGGCCCCATGACACACCGGGCGTTGTGAGCTTATAAATCATGGGACTGATGATTGTCCATCATGTGACCACCCGCTGAGCGAGAATCTTATCCGCCTCCTATGTACATGGCGCATATTGCACACGATTTGGCATATATAGCATCGGGCAGGCTGCGCGGTGATATAGGGCGTATTCACACTTACGTTTTTGCGTGGAGTTGCGTGCGTATTTTTAGGATCGCAGTAACAGCGCATGCTTAGTAACTTTATCCATGCACATTATGTAGTATTTACGCACGTCAGTACTTTCAGCGCAGACTTGTGAATCGCACTTAGGGACATACGTACGTGGGGCGTGGTTTTTATCCGTATGGTGGAGGTTACGTGAAAGTGGGCGGGGCAGCATTTAAGCGGACATTTTAGATAACTACGCACGTACATAAATAACATACAAGCGTAAGTACACACGTAGAGATAATGGCGCCCTATGGAGGCGGAAGTCACCGCAAACCCGTCCGTCCGAGGGGAGTGTCATGGGTGTGGCCTTGCTCCGTACGTATAACACGAATCATTGAATCCGGTCCATATTGAGCATTCTTTTCCTTTCTATACAATAAATCCTGCGTTTGCTGGACAAGTGCGCATATTCTGTCGGATGTCACATGAGCGTCACATGTTCAGCAGCGTTACACAAAGGGTCGGTTTACAGCGTGCTGGGTAAAATCTTATCCGCTAGCCAGGGCGGCACAGCAGAGCGCAGCAGGTACCGGTGACGGTAAAATGTAGCTGCGTACAGCATGGATCAGGAAGAGTAATATTTGGCGTTCTGAATGGGAGCCATGTTGAATTTCTAGCGATCGTCAGTGTACCGCGCCGATAATTTCTGTAAATCCTGTCAGCAATGATACGGCCGGATGTCTCTATCTGGAAAATGTGAATAATTAGAACGTTTCTGTAATGAATGGGGTCAGAATTCCCTGACTCGGAAACCCGAATTTACCTTTACCTGGGGCCCAGCACATGAAGGCCCATATTCAGAGTACTGGATGTATAACATATACGTCCGGTGTTTAGCGATTTTTGCTACAGCGCATGCGCAGTCATTTTTTATCGTGATCTACGTATCTTTTTTTTACGTAGATTGCGTAAATGCGGTCTGAAAAAAGATACGTAGATCACGATGAAAAATGACTACGCATGCGCTGTAGCAAAAATCGCTAAACACCGGACGTATATGTTATATGTCCGGTACTCTAAATACGGGCTTAAATCTTCATTAATATTCTAGCTCCACCCACCTCTATTATGGTAAATCTCCATATTTATCCCAAATATTCGTGCCTCCACCTTGCGTTTTAAAGGTCAACGCAAACCTATTAACACAGGTATAAACTATCGCCCTATGCCCTTATTTCTGCAATCCCCTGGATTAATACCCATAGTCACCTCGTGGGTTATCACCCATCCTGATGACTTCAGAGACTAATGGTTTCAGAGGAAATATGAACAAGGCAAATTAAATGAAAAACGTATTGTATAAAACTACAATGCTAATTACATAAAAAAGAAGATTTAACAATACTCTACAAACAGAATAAAGACATACAAGCAATATAAAACAAAATGGAGAAATAACAGAAAATAATCACCTTTGTGGAAATTAAATCCTGGTTTACCTTATTATCTTATTATCTCTCCTCCCCTGGCAGGGAGAGGGGATTGGTCAGCAGGCTGTGACCTCAGTATGGGGCTGGGCTTAGAATTTGGAACCCGCCCATCTCATTTTGAGAACCAAAATTATAAAACCGTATTTGTCCCTCTGAGTGGTCGTGCCACTTATACATTCATATTCCTGGCTGTATGAGTGACGTCTGGCTATCAAACAACCATTAGGTATGATGTGTATCCGTTCCTGACAATGGGTAAGATTTCCGAATCTATTTTTCGGCAACTTACCCATTCATTAGATTTCCGACACGCGAGACCCAGCGCAGCACCCGGCGGTACCCGACCAGACAAGTTAGTGGACTTAGGCTATGGGGGAAGGAATGTAGTGTGGTAGGGTAGTCTTAGGGTTAGGCTGCGGGGAAGGGAGGGTTAGGGTTAAGCTGTGGAGAGGTGATGGATCAGAGAAGGGGAAGCTTAGGGTCAGGCTGCAGGGAGGGGAGGGAGAAGGTGAGACTTAGGGTCAGGCTGCAGGGAAGGGAGGGTTAGGGTCAGGCTGCGGGGAGGGGAGGGTTAGGGTCACGCTGCGGGGAGGGGATGGATGGGAGAAGGTGAGACTTAGGGTTAGGCTGCAGGGAAGGGAGGGTAAGGGTGAGGATCAGGGTAAGGGTTGGGGTTGGGGAAATACTCACCAGTCGGCACCGGGGATTCTTTCTGGAGATCTTCAGAAACCTCACTCTGGCGGGGAAGAGTCATTTCCGGTCCCTAATCAAAAACGGGGTGTCCAAAACAGCCATGACGGAAAAGAGTCGTTCTCAGCAGTGAACCAAACCCCCCCACACACACACCTCCACCAGGGGGAGACATGATAAGGACAGGGGCTGGTGACATATTGCTCGGATCGTGATCTGTGAAGAGCAGAAAGGGTTTAATCTCTGGACAATGGTGATAACAGAAGCGTTGTTATAAGACACAAGATGAGGCTTCTGAGATATATGTGTATAATAAAAGATGTGTATAACAAAAGGACCATCACAATGACAGGAGATGCTGTAATACAGGAAAACAACAACACGGGAATCGTGACATAAAGTATATTAACCCTTTACAGATGGGACGCTTACTGATTGGTTGATAAACCAGCGCTCGGCACTCCATGTATGAGTGTACGGTGTATATTATATCCGAGTATACGGTGTATTTTATATCCAATCTTTGTATTGTAGTGTAATAGAACACAAGGACATATGTATATAATGGAGAGTGGTGTAATAGAACATGAGGACATATGTATATAATGGAGGGAGGTGTAATAGTATATGCGGACATGTGTATATACTGTATTTTGGTGTAATAGAACATGAAGACGTGTGTATACTGGAGGGTGGTGTAATAGAACATAAGGACATGTGTATATAATAGAGGTTGGTGTAATAGTACATGAAGACGTGTATATAATGGAGGGAGGTGTAATAGTATATGAGGACGTGTATATAATGGAGGGTGGTGTAATAGTACATGAGGACGTGTATATAATGGAGGGTGGTGTAATAGTACATGAGGACGTGTATATAATGGAGGGAGGTGTAATAGTATATGAGGACGTGTATATAACGGAGGGAGGTGTAATAGAACATGAGGATATGTGTATATGCTGGAGTGTATATAATGGAGTGAGGTGTAATAGTACATGAGGACGTGTATATAATGGAGGGTGGTGTAATAGAACATGAGTGACCAGCAGGTGACATTTACCTTCTCTGCAATTCAACATGGTTTGACCCAGGTGTAACTTTCCACCTGGCTTCCTCTTTTTTTCACACTCTGAATCCGGACTTTGGTTACAAAGTAAATAAAGCAGAGCCATCTCTTAATATAAATGACTGCCTCAACCTCCAAGAGTTACTACCGATGGGTGGGGCTTAATGGCAGCTTTGATTAGGCAGGGGCAGGGCTCATGCATTAATTTGCATAATCAGTTTCTTCGGTCCCGCCCCCATGCTTCCGCCTCCTGTTTCTCCTGGAAGAGACAGTCAGCAGCTACGGGGTAGAGAGCGGAGTCCAAGATTAGGAGGCGTGTGGAGGGAGACAGGCAGAAGAGCCGTGGACAGGAAGGAGATAAAACATTCCCTTGTGACTTATTTTTCCACTCTATAAATTCCTCTAATTCTCTGATCTAAGGGAATATTTTGTAATCTGCTGAAACTTTAAAACCTAAAATGTATTTATCAATAAACTTCCTCTAATCATCACTTTTTAATCATATGCACATCAGAGTCAGCAAATGCAATAATTATGTGGTCAGTAAATGTATCCAGACTACAGCTGGGACCATAAACAGGATATATGACATTGCATAAATTTACATATTGAAAAGTAACATAAAAGGACTTCCTGTATCTAAAGGTCAGATGTCACCGATGCCGTTATGGTTCTGTCCAATAGAATTCCAGAGGCAAAATTTTCACCTTCAAACCTCATAACCCTACAGTAATGAGCCAAGCAGAGCCCTAGGCACACACGTGATTTATTTATCCTATAAGCCACACACAGTGCAGCGAGCCGTCCCTCGTATGAATGACGACATAACGCAGTGCCAGCACACACACTGTGCAGCGAGCCGTTCCTCGTATGAATGACGACACAACGCAGTGCCAGCACACACAGTACAGCGAGCCATCCCTCGTATGAATGACGACACAACGCAGTGCCAGCACACACACCGTGCAGCGAGCCGTCCCTCGTATGAATGACGATACAACGCAGTGCCAGCACTCACACCGTGCAGCGAGCCGTCCCTACTGGGTGTGGGAGCTGTGGCCACCGCGGTGTGTAGATTAGGGTTAGGCTGCGGCGACTGTGGTGGGTAAAACGTTAGGGTTATGGCTTAAGGGGAAGGTTAGAGTTAGGCTGTGAGGCATGGAGGGCTAGGGTTAAGCTGCGTGGCTTGGAGGGTTGGGGCTGAAGTTGGGGAAGGGTAGGGTTAGGCTTAGGAAAGTGTTAAGGGTAGGGTTCTGTTATAGTCTCTCCAGTCTTTTGCGGGAAGATGGATGAAGATCCTGCACCGAAGCTCCTGATGTCTCCAAGCAAATCATCAGAAAAAGAAGACTTCAGAAATGTGAAGAATAATATTTATAAATTTTTTATAATACTTTTTGCAGCACAAGAGACATATTGAGGATTCTTTATTGGGGGCACTATTAAGGGACATATTGAGGATTCTTTATTGGGGAAACTATTAAGGGACATATTGAGGATTCTTTATTGGGGACACTATTAAGGGACATATTGAGGATAGTTTATTGGGGACACTATTAAGGAACATATTGAGGATACATTATTTTGGACACTATTAAGGGACATATTGAGGATTCTTTATTGGGGACACTATTAAGCAACATATTGAGGATACTTTATTTGGGACACTATTAAGGGACATATTAAAGATACTTTATTGGGGACACTATTAAGGGACATATTAAAGATACTTTATTGGGGACACTATTAAGCAACATATTGAGGATTCTTTATTGGGGACACTATTAAGAGACATATTGAGGATACTTTATTGGGGACACTATTAAGCAACATATTGAGGATACTTTATTGGGGACACTATTAAGGGACATATTGAAGATACTTTATTGGGGACACTATTAAAGGACATATTATATGGAGGATACTTTATTGGGGACACTATTAAGTGACATATTGAGGCTACTTTATTAGGGACACTATTAAGGGACATATTGAAGATATTTTATTGGGGATACTATTAAGGGACATATTGAAGATATTTTATTGGGGACACTATTAAAGG
This sequence comes from Limnodynastes dumerilii, assembly GCA_011038615.1. Lineage (NCBI taxonomy): Eukaryota > Metazoa > Chordata > Amphibia > Anura > Limnodynastidae > Limnodynastes > Limnodynastes dumerilii. Next base: position 73,909 of record WWET01004664.1, on the reverse strand, counting down.
ACATATTATATTGAGGATACTTTATTGGGGACACTATTAAGGGACATATTATATTGAGGATACTTTATTGGGGGCACTATTAAATTGTAGAGTCAGACAGACAGGTCATCTCTGGCCAGGAGGGGGGGCGGGGTGTCATGCATTAGCTAAAGTCCATTATCCAACAGCAAGGGTCTTGTGCCAAGATTGATAGGAGCCAATCAGTGGAGAGATTGACAGGTGGCCCATGCAGCCAATCACCTGCAACAGCCTCCTGTCAGTATCAGCACCCTCTCACCCCCTCATGGGAGTGATAATCACTCCAGTGTGTGGCCAATTTAAAGACAGAGTTTATTATATATATAAATGATGTAAGAGACGTCACTATGAATTCTACACCTCTGTTCATGCGTCACAGCTCATGTGACTGTTATGGAAGTCACTGATTGGATGATGTGATAGCGGTTCAGACCGCAGTCGTTCTCTGATACCACTGCAGCGCATTGTCTCCTTCCAGCACCCGGCTCATGTTCAGCCAGTAAATAATTCAGCGTAATAATATTTACAATAGCTGCTAATAAGTGCTGACTTTGGCCATGCCGGCAGGCAGTTGCTTGGAGACACCATCTGGCTATTTTCTGGCATCAGAACAGTGATTCATTCTTGGATGGCCACCAGTGAAGTCTCTTGTCATCTCCCGGCTTGCAGAATACCAGCATCAATGTCATCGACACAGCAGCGTTCATCCAGACGTGCAGGATTTATCCGCAGACACTATAGGTGATGTACTCGCTGATTGTCACATGTGCCGGAATCTCACCCGTATTATTATGGGGATGACAGTAAAACATCACCTGTACAATAAGACTGGATCAGGCCCTGACCGTGAGGATAAGATGAAAACACAAAGTTACACCCATGTTACATAGAAACAGTGTAATAGTAACACTGGTCACTGCCCGGTGAATGCCCTGGCAGGGGTGTGGGCATCCTGTGTCATACCCTCTGAGCCCTCGCTCTCTTCTCCTTTGAGATCTACTGAATCCGCCTCTATCACCCCCTCTATCTCCACGTTTCTGTTGTCCATCCCCCCCTGGCCCCACCTCCACATTGGAGCCTGGCTCCCCCACTTTCTGTCTTCTGACCTCCCCTCGTTGGTCTTAGGTGACTTCAGCATCACCTTTGACAAACCCTCTGACAAACCCAGCACCACCAAACTTCTCTCCCTCTCCTCCTCCCTTCGCTGCACCAACTCCCAACCCCCATAGCAACAGTAAACAAATCTATCCAATTGGGTGTGTTAGGTGAGATCCGGTTTGAAAAACCTGGGTCAAAACCATTCACATCACCAATTATCAGGGTCGGACACGGGATAAACCCTTCTTTTTTGTCATGTCTGACCAGGACCCCAGTACCATTCACATCATCACCAAACACTCGAGTTTCAGTCGAGATTCAGGTTTTTGGCTAAAAACTTGGGTTTTGACTGGTGATCTGAAAGGGGTATTAGTCAGGTGACAATATAGAGGTATCCTCTCTCTCTCTCTCAACCAATCCAGATATAAGACAGAAGGGCGGGACTAAGTAAACAAGTGGGCGTTCCCTCTTTGTCAGGTGACAGTATAAAGGTTTCCTCTCTATCAATCCAGACATAAGACAGAAGGGCGGGACTGAGTAAACAAGTGGGCGTTCCCTCTTAGTCAGTTGACAGTATAGAGGTTCTCTTGATCTCTCCCAATCTAGACATAAGACAGAGTGCCGTGGCGAGTCCACAAGTTCTATCTTAGTATACAGCATGTCCCCACTCTCTTCACCCATACAGATGTAAAACGGGGGAGGGGGGAGAGAGGGGGTTGAAGTGACCAGTGGGCGTTCCCTCTTAGTCTGGTGAGAGTATGGGCATTCCCTCTCTCTGTGTACCCATCCATACCTCTGTACTGCCAGGTGTTTCCCTGCCCCTCATACACAGATCCCCAGGCTGGTGGTGTATGGACTGTATTGCAGTAAGTGTAAATGTAGCAGCAATGATATGATGTACTCTGTATCTCTGTATCTGCCAGGGAAGAGACGGCACATGGGACCAGCTTCCACAATGCACTACAGAGCTGCTGCTTGTAAAGATATCTTATCTGAACCGGAACAATGTCCCCAGACCTCTAACAGGGGACTCCGCATCTGCACTGCCAGGCGGTCATGGTGCCCCTGGTAGTTAGCTAATAACTATGGCTTGACATATATTTGCTATAGTCAGTGTGGATGTGTGGGTGGAGATTTAATTCAATGAAATGTAATCTGTCTCTGGAGCTGCTTTGCCTCTTAACTAAGTGTTGAAAACCTGCCCATGAATCGCTCTGCAAAATATACAAATAGACGTCACTGTCCGAGCTCCGGTAACACGCTTTCTGCATGACCCCAGATCATGGCAGGTGACGGCAGGATGCATGGGGGGTAACGCGCTGTATTTCGGTTATACGATTGGGGGCAGTCTCAGGAATATGGAGGAACGGTGACTTTTTCATTTAACGTGACCAAAGCACATTGGACGTGATCCAGACTTCAGAGATGTGGACGTCTTCCGTGTGGTCGGGTCGGAAATTCTCTACGTGTTCAACGCATATGCGCAATTTTGACGGAAATGAATTGCACTTATAAAAGAGAGGGTTTAAGTAATACAATACAATACAATGCATTATAATACAATACAATACAATGCATTACAATACAATACAATACAATGCATTATAATACAATACAATACATTACAATACAATACAAGACAATACAATACATTACAATACAATACATTACAATACAATACAATGCATTACAATACAATACAATACAATACAATACAATACAATACAATGCATTATAATACAATACAATACAATACAATGCATTATAATACAATACAATACAATGCAATGCATTACAATATAATATAATACAATACAATGCAATGCATTACAAGACAATACAATACAATGCAATACAGTATCATAAAGCACTGAATGGGTGGGGACTTCACTGATTCTGACTTATCTGTTTCCATTTCAAGTGTAAATATAACAGAAAGTTAAGGAAGGGTCCTGCGGTTGCAGTATCATCTGCAGATTCAGGTTGCGCTGCTTTCGGAGTCTGCGAGGGGGTAGCGGCTAATACATTATAACAGTGTACACATGCTAAATTGGAATTTAAAAAGGATCAGATAGGGACAGTATAATTTTAAATATACAACTATGCAGACCGGAATGGCCACGTGGCTATTATCTGCCGTCATTCTACGTTTTTATGGAATTATGTCTCTCCCGCTCAGTTACTCACTCTGAGCCCCAGCTGTCCTCTCTGCCGGGATCAGAGCAGCATGATTGGCTGGAACCTTGCGCTAGGCACAAGCCTTGTGTATTAGTCCTGGCAGTGTTCCTGGTTGCCGGGACACTGTCCAGTGAGCACAGGAAGGCTGGTCTTGTGGCCAATTCTGATTGGCCAGCCTCCCTGTTAATAGCCTGGCAGGGGCATGGTGTTGGTTATAGCATTAGCTACCCTGCCTGTCTCAGTTCTGTGCCTTGCCAGGTCTTCAGTGACCTTTCCTTGGTTAACCCCTTGTTCTCCACTGTTCCCCATTCCTAGCCCTTGCCTTCCTGATAGTGATTGTATTTTCTCCTTATTGTTTTTACTCCAGTGTTTCCAGTTCCCTCATTCCCCATTGTAGTGTGTGTGTGGATGATTTGTGACTAAGTGAGTGGGTACCCCTTGTTTGTCCACTGTCCCCGTCTTGTCCTTCCCTCTTACTTGCACGCATAGGAGCTACAACTGAGGGGCTGCGACCTGCTAGAATTCTGCAGCCAAGCCTGTTCCCACTATCTGAGGCTCCAGTGAACACCAGGCTCTGGTTAGACTCAGCGGTGCGTGGTTTCCAAACATTATAACCAGTCATCCAAGTATCGGTATGGAGCCGTCGTCGACGTCACCCTAGATGGTCAAGTCCCTTGCTGCCCAAGTCCAGGGACAGACCCAAATCTGCCTAAAACTTATCTTTAAGGTGAATTCCCAGGCTGAGAATCTAGAGGGTCCCACACTGCCACAGATGCCGCAACCTCAGTGATAGACATCGAGTCTTGGGCCTTTGCTCTTTGGCAGAATCATCCTGCACTGCAGCCAGTAGACACATTCTTCAAGGCCTTGGGTCTTCTGTAGAAAGATCCATGCAGAATGGCTTCAGTGGAGACTAATCTGTGAGCTCTCAGGTTGGGTCATCGCAGTGAGGAATACAGTGCTGAGTTTTGGCTGTGGGCAGTGGATAGCGGTTGGACGGACTCTACTTTTCATAGCTCATACCTCCAGGGTCTATCAGATGCCATAAAGGACTCCTTGGTTCACTTTCCCAGTTCCAAGACTCTGGAGGATGTGATTTCCCTCTCTATAAATGTGGACCAAAGGTTGTGAGAAAGAAGATCAGAGAGAGTATGGTCCTCTTCGACCCTTTTGCTCCCCTTTTGCTTCCACAATTGGCTATGCAATTGGGAGCTTATCAAATCTCCAAACAGGAGAAATTCCTGAAGCCATCCCTGGGGCTTTGGGAGGGTATTTGGTGAGTTTCTGTCCAAACAAGCATTCTCAATCCAGGACTTCGGGAAACAACAAGGCCTAGTGGAGAGGAGGAAGATCCTACTCGGTGTGACTTTGATTTCTCCAAAGCCCTTCTTTTCCTTGCATTGGTTCAACATGAGGGCCGAACCTTTCATGTTTCTGCTTTCCTGGGAATCTTCTGGACCACACCTTGGCTTCTGATTGGGGAATTACTTTAAGACCTTTGACACAGGTCTTCATGACCTGTGGATTGGCTGGTGGTCCTTTTCATGAAGGGAGAGATTAGAGTTTAGTATTTCCGCTGTCACACTTACCCTGGGAGCCCTACATTCTGAGATTTCTTTCTTTGTAATAATTGTCCCTCTGTACCTCTCATTCTGGCTGTAGAGGCATAACCCGGTTATTGACTGGTGCTTGGGGGAAATTATTACTTGGAGTCTGACCTGCTCTGGATCCTGCATTAAGCTCCCTATCTGAACTACGATCACAAGGAAACCTGTGATCCCACCTCGGTACCTGAATTTTGAGGATGTCTTTTCCAAGTCAGCAGCAGACATCCTTCCTCCGCACCACCGCTATGACTGCACTATAGACTTGATTGCTGGGGCTAGGTTGCCCAAGGGCCGCTTGTTTTCTCATCCCAAGGCTGGGGCCAGAAAATTATAGTCAGAAAAATTTGGCTAAGGGCCTCATTTATCCATTAAAATCTCCAGTAGGGGCTCTTTTTTTCTTTGTTGACAAGAAGGATGGAACATTGCGACCTTGCATAGAATACAGGGTCCTGAAGATTACCGTGAGGTATATCTACTCTACTCCCTGTATCTCGGACTTGTTTGATATGCTTAGACAAGCAAAGATCTTTTCTAAGATTGACCTTTATGGGCCTATAATCTTGTCCATATCCAGGAAGGGGATGAGTGGAAGTCTGACTTTAATACTCCTCTGGGCATTATGAGTACTTGGTTATGTCCTTTACACTTTGCAATGCCCCACTGGTCTTCCAGGATTTTATTAATGACATAATCAGGGATCTCATTGGAGTTTTGTAATTGTTTATCTGGATGACATCCTGGTCTATTTCCCTTCCCTGAAAGAACATTGTTGTAATGATTGCCTTATCCTTCTCAGAGATGTAGAGACAACCACTTGTACACTAAGAAAGGAAAGTGAATTTGAAAGAACTGTGGTAACTTTTATTGGTTATTTAATTTCCCTTAAAGGAATTTCCATGAACCCCACCAAGTTTAAGGCGATTCTAGAGTGGGCTCAAACCCTCTAATCTCCAGGCAATCCAGAAATTCTTGGGCTTTGTTAATTTTTATAGACAATTCATTCATGGGTTCTCTCTTATTGTTGCCCTAAGCACTGAATTGGGGCAGTGCACTTACGTGTTCAGATTCCTTCCCTAACTATTACAATCACATATGCGGCGTTACGACCGCATACCTGATCCCCCACCCCGTCCCATCATTAGCATGTCTATCTCCGCCTTCACGGCGGAGATACGACCATGCGTAATGGGGGGAAAGCCACCTTTTCGTAAGAGCCGACGTACATAACGTTAGTTGCGTACACCGACACGTATGCCATCGTAAGGTTGTCTGCATACGCACAACCTTCTAGACAGGGGAATTACGTATGCGCTGGAATCGGCCGTAGCCCAGGATCCAGGCCTTGGTCTCCACAAGCCCAAGAAGCATTCGGGACTATGAAAACTGCTTTCACCTCAGCCACAGTTTCACATCATCCCGATCCTCACCTACCGTTCATCATAGAATTGGATGCCTCCTAAACTGGTGCTGGTGCCGTTCTTTCTCAGATTAGTCCAGTGGAAAACAAGCTGCATCCTTGTGCCTTCTTCTCGATAAATTCTCTGAAGCAGAAAAGTTGTTGGCCATTAAGTTAGCCCTGGAGGAGTGGAGACTATTCTTACGGATCACAAGAACCTTGCATACATTGAGTCTGCAAACAGGTTAAATTCCCATCAGGTCTAGTGAGTCATTTTGTTTTTACCAGATTTGATTTTGTGATTACTAACAGACCTGGATCCAAGAATGGGAAAGCTGACGCTCTGTCCCAATGTTTTCTTCTGATGCGTGAGTCGCCGTCTACCCCATTAGCCACTGTTTTTTTGCTAAACTCCAGAAGGTTGAGGATCAGGCCACTAGTCGTAAATCTAACCATGTTTCTATTTGTTCCAGCTGGTTTAAGAAAAGAGGTGTTGAGGGAGGCTCATTCTAGTAAGGCTCATGGGCATCCATTGTACCCTGAATCTCCTGGCTCGTTTGGTGTGGTGGCCAGCTATGACCCGCGATGAAATGGAGATTGTTAGTTCTTGTGAGATGTGTGACTAACCCAGACTAAGGTTCCTAGACAGCTCCCCTCTGTACCATTTCAGCCATTACCCATTCCTATCCGTCCATGGAAACACATCTCTATAGGCTTCATCACCGATTTACCTTGTGGTTTTAACACGATTTGGGTTATGGTTGAGTAAAATTGCTCAGTTTTTTCCTTTGCAAAGTTGTTTGTACACATCTTTATATGGCCTTCCAATCAATATTTTGTTGGACAGAGGTGTTCAAATTGTGGCTTCATTCTTGAGATCTTTTGTGCTTCTCTGGGAATCCGGTAAGTCTCGAGATACCATCCCCATTCCAATGGGCAAATGGAAAGAGTCAACCAGTGTCTGAAGCAATACATCTCCAAGTGCCAGGATAACTGGGCAGAGTTGGCTTCTTGGGCAGAATCTGCATACAGTAATGCCAGTCATACTTCTACCAAGGTGTCTCCGTTCTTCTGTGTGTTTTGGGCTAACTGGGGCCAGTTCGTTGGCTCATTCTGCTTCTCCAGTCCCATCGGAGACTCGTCAGGTGGCCTCTCATATAAGATCAATTTGAAGAAGGGATCATGTTGCCCTGAAGGTGGGTCATCTGGTATGGTAGCCCAACTGGAACATTAGACTTCATTAGCCTTCGAAGAAGTTAGGTTCTCGTTTTATTGGCTCCTTTAAGATAATCAGAAGAATTAATCAGGTTTCCTTCCTTCAAGCTGGACCAGGAATTTAAGGATACCAAATACCTTCCATTGTTCCTTGTTGAAGCCTGCCAGGGTTCTAGGAAGTTTGGTTTGGTATCCTGTGGATGACCATTAAGAATATGAGGTGGAGAGTATAGTAGATTCCAAGTGTGTGAGAGGGCAAATTAATTTCCTGGTACATTGGAGAGGCTACGGGCCTGATCCCTAGAGAGATCTTCATGCTGACCATCGCATTAGAGATTCTTTAAGAAGCTCCCCAAGAAGTCTGGTAATAGGGGGGTCTTGTAACCCCTCCTAAAAGGAATGTACTGTTACATCTCCCAGGATCAGAGAGGTGTGACACTCTGAGGCTCGTGCTTGGTGAGAGCCCTGTGTATTGGTCGCGGAAGCGTTTCTGGTTGCCGGGACACTTTCCAATGAGCACAGGGAGGCTGGTCTTGTGGCCAATCCTGAATGGCCAGCCTCCCTGTAAACTGACTGGCAGGGACATGGTGCTTCTGCTGGTTATAGCGTTAGCTACCTTACCTGTCTTAGTTCTTTGCCTTGCCAGGTCTTGATTGCCCCTTACTTGGTTAACCCCTTGTTCTCCACTGTTCCCCCTTCCTAGCCTGGCTCCCTTGCCTTTCTGATAGCGAGTTGTATTTTCTCCTTAGTGTTCTCACTCCAGTGTTCCCTGTGCTTTGTGACTCAGTGAGTGGGTGTGCGGGATTTGTCTGTTTTTTCACTGGGTTGTCTTTCCCTCTTACTTGCAGGCATAGGAGCTACCACTGGGGGCCGCGACCTGCCAGAGTTCTGCAGCCAAACCTGTTCCCACCATCTGGGGCTCCAGTGAACACCAGGCTCTTATTAGACTCTGAGCCCTGGTGAGGGGTTTCCTAACAGTAATATTATTTTCATTTCTTCAGTTGTGCCAACAATACAGTAAAAATGAGTATATATTTCATAGTGACTATACACCGTGGTTTGTAATGATCTGCAATGTTCTCCTCTATGAAGATTTTTACTTCTATGTGCATATAGTCCTGTTTTGCTATTTTATTAACTTTTGGTCTTACACAAAGGGCAAGATCCAGAACAACGCTTGTGAGCGAATTTACGCGTGGCGGAGACGTAAAATCGCCTTTTGGTAAGTACTTTACATGCGCACAATAGAAAATATGCACAGTAACGTAGCGTAATTGTGAACGTATGGGCCATTCACATATGTGTCACATAAATACTTACGCGTGGGCGTGCCAATTTTACATGAGTCTGAAATACGTTAAGTAGACGGGGGTTTGTATTTAAAGTGTACAGTATGGGCGTGCTTAGCTGCGTAAATACGTGTTACCCATACGTACGTGTGCGGATCACTGCGGTTACATTGCCAAAAGTTAAGGTAGGGTTTGAAAAGCGTATCTTAACAAAATACGTACATTCAAGGGGTGTGCCAAAGGGAGTGTATAGAAGGTACGCACTCGTAAATACGCTACGCGAGTAAACGTAGGCAAACGTAGTTCTGGATCTACCCCATTGTCCTTTATATTCAATATTTCTCCTTTTTACCCCCATTCTGAAGTTTTATTCTCACGAATACACTCATACACTCATACACTCATACACTCATACACTCATACACTCATACACTCATACACTCATACACTCATACACTCATACACTCATACACTCATACACTCATACACTCATACACTCATACACTCATACACTCATACACTCATACACTCATACACTCATACACTCATACACTCATACACTCATACACTCATACACTCATACACTCATACACTCATACACTCATACACTCATACACTCATACACTCATACACTCATACACTCATACACTCATACACTCATACACTCATACACTCATACACTCATACACTCATACACTCATACACTCATACACTCATACACTCATACACTCATACACTCATACACTCATACACTCATACACTCATACACTCATACACTCATACACTCATACACTCATACACTCATACACTCATACACTCATACACTCATACACTCATACACTCATACACTCATACACTCATACACTCATACACTCATACACTCATACACTCATACACTCATACACTCATACACTCATACACTCATACACTCATACACTCATACACTCATACACTCATACACTCATACACTCATACACTCATACACTCATACACTCATACACTCATACACTCATACACTCATACACTCATACACTCATACACTCATACACTCATACACTCATACACTCATACACTCATACACTCATACACTCATACACTCATACACTCATACACTCATACACTCATACACTCATACACTCATACACTCATACACTCATACACTCATACACTCATACACTCATACACTCATACACTCATACACTCATACACTCATACACTCATACACTCATACACTCATACACTCATACACTCATACACTCATACACTCATACACTCATACACTCATACACTCATACACTCATACACTCATACACTCATACACTCATACACTCATACACTCATACACTCATACACTCATACACTCATACACTCATACACTCATACACTCATACACTCATACACTCATACACTCATACACTCATACACTCATACACTCATACACTCATACACTCATACACTCATACACTCATACACTCATACACTCATACACTCATACACTCATACACTCATACACTCATACACTCATACACTCATACACTCATACACTCATACACTCATACACTCATACACTCATACACTCATACACTCATACACTCATACACTCATACACTCATACACTCATACACTCATACACTCATACACTCATACACTCATACACTCATACACTCATACACTCATACACTCATACACTCATACACTCATACACTCATACACTCATACACTCATACACTCATACACTCATACACTCATACACTCATACACTCATACACTCATACACTCATACACTCATACACTCATACACTCATACACTCATACACTCATACACTCATACACTCATACACTCATACACTCATACACTCATACACTCATACACTCATACACTCATACACTCATACACTCATACACTCATACACTCATACACTCATACACTCATACACTCATACACTCATACACTCATACACTCATACACTCATACACTCATACACTCATACACTCATACACTCATACACTCATACACTCATACACTCATACACTCATACACTCATACACTCATACACTCATACACTCATACACTCATACACTCATACACTCATACACTCATACACTCATACACTCATACACTCATACACTCATACACTCATACACTCATACACTCATACACTCATACACTCATACACTCATACACTCATACACTCATACACTCATACACTCATACACTCATACACTCATACACTCATACACTCATACACTCATACACTCATACACTCATACACTCATACACTCATACACTCATACACTCATACACTCATACACTCATACACTCATACACTCATACACTCATACACTCATACACTCATACACTCATACACTCATACACTCATACACTCATACACTCATACACTCATACACTCATACACTCATACACTCATACACTCATACACTCATACACTCATACACTCATACACTCATACACTCATACACTCATACACTCATACACTCATACACTCATACACTCATACACTCATACACTCATACACTCATACACTCATACACTCATACACTCATACACTCATACACTCATACACTCATACACTCATACACTCATACACTCATACACTCATACACTCATACACTCATACACTCATACACTCATACACTCATACACTCATACACTCATACACTCATACACTCATACACTCATACACTCATACACTCATACACTCATACACTCATACACTCATACACTCATACACTCATACACTCATACACTCATACACTCATACACTCATACACTCATACACTCATACACTCATACACTCATACACTCATACACTCATACACTCATACACTCATACACTCATACACTCATACACTCATACACTCATACACTCATACACTCATACACTCATACACTCATACACTCATACACTCATACACTCATACACTCATACACTCATACACTCATACACTCATACACTCATACACTCATACACTCATACACTCATACACTCATACACTCATACACTCATACACTCATACACTCATACACTCATACACTCATACACTCATACACTCATACACTCATACACTCATACACTCATACACTCATACACTCATACACTCATACACTCATACACTCATACACTCATACACTCATACACTCATACACTCATACACTCATACACTCATACACTCATACACTCATACACTCATACACTCATACACTCATACACTCATACACTCATACACTCATACACTCATACACTCATACACTCATACACTCATACACTCATACACTCATACACTCATACACTCATACACTCATACACTCATACACTCATACACTCATACACTCATACACTCATACACTCATACACTCATACACTCATACACTCATACACTCATACACTCATACACTCATACACTCATACACTCATACACTCATACACTCATACACTCATACACTCATACACTCATACACTCATACACTCATACACTCATACACTCATACACTCATACACTCATACACTCATACACTCATACACTCATACACTCATACACTCATACACTCATACACTCATACACTCATACACTCATACACTCATACACTCATACACTCATACACTCATACACTCATACACTCATACACTCATACACTCATACACTCATACACTCATACACTCATACACTCATACACTCATACACTCATACACTCATACACTCATACACTCATACACTCATACACTCATACACTCATACACTCATACACTCATACACTCATACACTCATACACTCATACACTCATACACTCATACACTCATACACTCATACACTCATACACTCATACACTCATACACTCATACACTCATACACTCATACACTCATACACTCATACACTCATACACTCATACACTCATACACTCATACACTCATACACTCATACACTCATACACTCATACACTCATACACTCATACACTCATACACTCATACACTCATACACTCATACACTCATACACTCATACACTCATACACTCATACACTCATACACTCATACACTCATACACTCATACACTCATACACTCATACACTCATACACTCATACACTCATACACTCATACACTCATACACTCATACACTCATACACTCATACACTCATACACTCATACACTCATACACTCATACACTCATACACTCATACACTCATACACTCATACACTCATACACTCATACACTCATACACTCATACACTCATACACTCATACACTCATACACTCATACACTCATACACTCATACACTCATACACTCATACACTCATACACTCATACACTCATACACTCATACACTCATACACTCATACACTCATACACTCATACACTCATACACTCATACACTCATACACTCATACACTCATACACTCATACACTCATACACTCATACACTCATACACTCATACACTCATACACTCATACACTCATACACTCATACACTCATACACTCATACACTCATACACTCATACACTCATACACTCATACACTCATACACTCATACACTCATACACTCATACACTCATACACTCATACACTCATACACTCATACACTCATACACTCATACACTCATACACTCATACACTCATACACTCATACACTCATACACTCATACACTCATACACTCATACACTCATACACTCATACACTCATACACTCATACACTCATACACTCATACACTCATACACTCATACACTCATACACTCATACACTCATACACTCATACACTCATACACTCATACACTCATACACTCATACACTCATACACTCATACACTCATACACTCATACACTCATACACTCATACACTCATACACTCATACACTCATACACTCATACACTCATACACTCATACACTCATACACTCATACACTCATACACTCATACACTCATACACTCATACACTCATACACTCATACACTCATACACTCATACACTCATACACTCATACACTCATACACTCATACACTCATACACTCATACACTCATACACTCATACACTCATACACTCATACACTCATACACTCATACACTCATACACTCATACACTCATACACTCATACACTCATACACTCATACACTCATACACTCATACACTCATACACTCATACACTCATACACTCATACACTCATACACTCATACACTCATACACTCATACACTCATACACTCATACACTCATACACTCATACACTCATACACTCATACACTCATACACTCATACACTCATACACTCATACACTCATACACTCATACACTCATACACTCATACACTCATACACTCATACACTCATACACTCATACACTCATACACTCATACACTCATACACTCATACACTCATACACTCATACACTCATACACTCATACACTCATACACTCATACACTCATACACTCATACACTCATACACTCATACACTCATACACTCATACACTCATACACTCATACACTCATACACTCATACACTCATACACTCATACACTCATACACTCATACACTCATACACTCATACACTCATACACTCATACACTCATACACTCATACACTCATACACTCATACACTCATACACTCATACACTCATACACTCATACACTCATACACTCATACACTCATACACTCATACACTCATACACTCATACACTCATACACTCATACACTCATACACTCATACACTCATACACTCATACACTCATACACTCATACACTCATACACTCATACACTCATACACTCATACACTCATACACTCATACACTCATACACTCATACACTCATACACTCATACACTCATACACTCATACACTCATACACTCATACACTCATACACTCATACACTCATACACTCATACACTCATACACTCATACACTCATACACTCATACACTCATACACTCATACACTCATACACTCATACACTCATACACTCATACACTCATACACTCATACACTCATACACTCATACACTCATACACTCATACACTCATACACTCATACACTCATACACTCATACACTCATACACTCATACACTCATACACTCATACACTCATACACTCATACACTCATACACTCATACACTCATACACTCATACACTCATACACTCATACACTCATACACTCATACACTCATACACTCATACACTCATACACTCATACACTCATACACTCATACACTCATACACTCATACACTCATACACTCATACACTCATACACTCATACACTCATACACTCATACACTCATACACTCATACACTCATACACTCATACACTCATACACTCATACACTCATACACTCATACACTCATACACTCATACACTCATACACTCATACACTCATACACTCATACACTCATACACTCATACACTCATACACTCATACACTCATACACTCATACACTCATACACTCATACACTCATACACTCATACACTCATACACTCATACACTCATACACTCATACACTCATACACTCATACACTCATACACTCATACACTCATACACTCATACACTCATACACTCATACACTCATACACTCATACACTCATACACTCATACACTCATACACTCATACACTCATACACTCATACACTCATACACTCATACACTCATACACTCATACACTCATACACTCATACACTCATACACTCATACACTCATACACTCATACACTCATACACTCATACACTCATACACTCATACACTCATACACTCATACACTCATACACTCATACACTCATACACTCATACACTCATACACTCATACACTCATACACTCATACACTCATACACTCATACACTCATACACTCATACACTCATACACTCATACACTCATACACTCATACACTCATACACTCATACACTCATACACTCATACACTCATACACTCATACACTCATACACTCATACACTCATACACTCATACACTCATACACTCATACACTCATACACTCATACACTCATACACTCATACACTCATACACTCATACACTCATACACTCATACACTCATACACTCATACACTCACACACTCATACACTCATACACTCATACACTCATACACTCATACACTCATACACTCACACACTCACACACTCACACACTCCAGTTGCTTGTTGAATCTTCTCCGGTTGATAGAAGATGCAGCTCTGGTCCTCTCTTCAGCCTCTTCTTGCCCTGGCGGCAGGATCCTTCCTCTTCTTCCGCATCACTCCTAAAGACCATTCGGTCAGTAGAGGGCAGCCTTTTATAGAAATGATGTCATAAGTTACATTAGGCACTCTAAAGTTTCTGACATCATCATTAATATAAAAGGCTGCCCTCTAGTGACCAAATGGTCATTAGGAGCGGCGCGGAAGAAGAGGAAGGAGCCTTTCGTCGGGTCAAGTCCAGAAGAGTCCGAGGAGCTGAAGAGAGGACCGGAGAATATTCTACAAGCAACTGGAGAAGCTTCCCTGACAAGAAGAAAGAAACTCCAAGCAACTCGTCCCAAGAATGATGACAGCAAAACAGTGAGTGTCAATTTTTTTTATCATTTTCTACAACACACAATACATTCATACACATTTAGTATAGTACACAGTGGCCACCGGAGGTAAGTTCACACATTAGGGGGCATTATTAGGCAGTTTAAATGTTTATTTTACACACACATATATTAATGTCATAATGTATGTTTTGTGCACACTGTTTTTTTAAGCACCATACACAGCGCAGCATGGTTATAAGGCTTACCATGCTGACGCTGATATTATTACAAGGCTAAGCAATGCTGAGCCTAGTAGTTCTATCAGCGCAGCATGGCTAAGCCTTTCAACTATGCTGCGCTTGGGTTTTTTTTTTCACACAGAGATGCCGAATTTTTAAAGGGCAAATCGCTGTGCTTTTCAATAGAAAATTTACCCCTTGCAAAAGCGACGCTTCTCACGGGTGATTAAACATCGCCTAAGAAAAGCGCCCCTTTGCGCCCCCTTAAGCGATCTTTGAAAAAAAATTGCGGGAAAATCGTGGCGATGGCAAAAGCGGCTTTAGTAGATATACCCCTAAGCGTGTGTAGAATTAAGAGTTACACCGGAGTGAAAAAGGAGGAAAACAGAGGAAAACAGCTTATTACCATCTCTGCAACCAAAGGATAACTTTCCAAACCAACTTTAAAGTTTGTGTCTCTGCACAAGAAACACTGGCTGATCCTGGACGCTTCCTTCTGGATTGCCCGGCCTACACTGCAACCAGCTAAAACTCTGCTTCATCCTTTAGGGACTACTTTTGTTCAAAAAACTTTGGACTACATAATTCTTGTGCACATACCTTTCTGTATTTATGACTATACTTTATAACTATGTCTGCATTTAATTCCTTGCTATTCACAATTCTTTCCTCTACAGCTGCACAAGCATAGCCCTCAAACATTTACTTATTTAAAGACACTTCAATTACATACAATTGCTAACCGAAAATGTTTAACTATCCTTACACAGCATATCTGTTCATATCACAACATCATTTAACCCCCCCCCCCACACTGATCTACTCTCCACTTCTTAACACACATGAACTCTTTTCCTACATTCAATGTTTGCCTCTGATTTCCACAAGAAGTCATCACAATCTCACATCCCCTGGATCACGCACAACACACCCCTGATCACACACACACATACCCCTGATCATGCACAATAACACACCCCTGATCACGCAATCCTCTTCTATATCTGTCTTTGCTTCACTTGCTAGCTGGTGACATCTCTCCAAATCCAGGGCCTCCACACCTTTCAGTCACAAATCAATCATATTCAGGACACTATTGAAACCCAGAGAACCTTAAACACATCACATCTCCCATCACTCCAAAAATCCCTAAAATGTGCCCTATGGAATGCACGCTCTGTCTGTAACAAACTAACTTCTATTCATGACCTCTTCCTACACACACACACACACACACAATAAACTAACTTCTATTCATGACCTCTTCCTACACACACACACACACACATACACACAATAAACTAACCTCTATTCATGACCTTTTCCTCTCTAACAATCTTAATCTTGTTGCAATCACAGAAACCTGGCTCACTGACTCTGACACCTCTTCACCCGCTGCACTCGCATATGGTGGTCTCCATTTTACTCATACCTCCAGGACTGGAGACATGTGAGGAGGTGGGGTTGGGCTTCTTCTCTCCCCAAATTGCACATTCACGGTTTTACCCGATGTCCCCTCACTAATCTTCACATCCTTTGAAGTACATGCTGTTTGCATTTTCAACCCTTTTTCTCTGCGTGTGGCTGTGATCTATCGGCCACCCAATACATCCTGCCAACAATTTATACAACACTTCTCTGCATGGCTCCCTCACCTCCTATCCTCTGACATACTTACCATTATCATAGGTGACTTCAATATCCCCATTAACAACCCGTTATTACTAACGCCCCTCTGTCAGACCATCACCTTATCACCTGCAAACTGTCTGTCACTCACCGAGCTCAGCACCGGTCCTAAAGCGGACCACACCGGACACTGAGACGGTTAGATGGGGTCCAAAGTCAGCACAGGTAGTAGATGCTGTGAGTGGTAGCACTGGTTGCAGTGATGCAGGTTGTGCTGGGAGCAGTGGTGCAGGTTAGCAGGAGCAAAGACAGGGCTGGAGTCAGCTGGAACCGGAGAACAGGTACACAGAGCAGGACAGAGGGAGTACCAGGAACCGGACAGGGAACCCAGACAGGAACCAGAGCACATGAGAGGACTCACGGACACAACAGCAGGCAGGAAAGCTGTTGCTCTGCCACCAGAGAGCTGTCTGAGAAAGCCTTAAATACACCAGGTGGAAAGGAATCAAGCAAGGTAATCACCAGCACCCGAGAGATAGCAGGGAGAGAACCAGGAAGTGCAGAGGCAGAGGGGATCATGTGACAGGCAGAGGGAATCATGTGACAGGCAGAAAGTAAACAAAGGTAAATGTGCAGTGAATAGAACTATAGGAATCGTGACACTGTCCCCCACTAGTTCTACCTCTTTGATGTCTAACTCTATCAAACCTTCGCTAACCCGCAGAAATCTTAATGCTATTAATACCAACCAACTATCTCAATCAGTCAAACAACTACTGTCTCCAATTCCTAACTTCCACTCTCCTGATATGTCTGTATCTCACCTTAACCAAACCGTAGCAGCTGCGCTTGATCAAGTCGCTCCTGCCACCCCTTTTGCACCACGGCAACATCAGTGTCAGCCATGGCACACTAACGACACACAAAATCTTAAAAGACTCTTAACTTACACCAACACTTATCACACTTATCGAAATACTCTGGACAAAGCCAAACAATCCTACTTTCAATCTCTCATTTCTACTCAGGCCTCTAACCCCAAACGCCTTTTTCGCACATTTAAGTTCCATCAGTGTTCGAGATCTTGCATTATACTTTATGGGCAAGATTGACAAGATCAAACTGAAACTGGCGTCCTCCTCCTCATCAGCTAACATACTACTCAAACCGTTTCATCCACACCCAGGCATCATGTCCTCCTCCTCCTCATCATCATCAGATAACATACTACTCAAACCATTTCATCCACACCCAGGCATCATGTCCTCATTCCATCCCACGAATGAAGAAATATCTGCTCTTTTCTGCTCTTCCCACTCTGCTACCTGTCCTCTTGATCCTGTACCTTCACAGGTCAGTCAATGTCTATCTTCTGTGCTCATTCCTATCCTAACCACAATATGCAAACTCTCTCTATACTGGTATCTTCCCGTCTTTATTCAAGCACGCACTGATTACACCAATTCTGAAAAAACAAAACTCTGCCCCCAACTCTCCCTCAAATTACCGTCCCATTTCCTAACTTCCATGCCCTGCAAAGCTGCTTGAAAGACTTGGCTACACTCGCCTCTCTAGCTTCCTCTCCTCACACAATCTTCTGGATCCTCTTCAGTAAGGCTTTCGTTCCACAGAAACTGCACTGACCAAGGTGGTCAATGACTTAATCACTGCGAAATCTAAAGGACACCACTCTCTCCTAATACTACTGGATCTCTCTGCTGCTTGTGACACTGGTGACCTCTCTCTCCTAATACTACTGGATCTCTCCTAATACTACTGGATCTTTCTACTGCTTTTGATAATGTTGACCACTCTCTTATACAAATGTTAAAATCGCTGGGTATTCGGGACACAGCTCTTTCCTGGTTCACATCCTACTTATCTAATCGCTCTTTCAGTGTTCGCTTTTCTGGATGCACATCCCCTGCTTTTCCTCTATCTGTTGGAGTACCGCAAGGCTCAGTGTTGGGCCCGTTGCTATTCTCTATTTATACAACTTCCCTTGGAGAGGGAATAATAAAGTCATTTGGATTTCAGTATCATCTCTATGCAGATGATACGCAAATCTACCTATCCACCCCTGATCTCTCACCTACTGTGCTGGCCGTGTCACTGATTGCCTCTCTGCCATTTCTTCTTGGATGTCCCATCATCTCAAACGTAATCTAAAACTGAACTAGTAATATTTCCACCTGTGAATAAAAGTTACCCACCTGGTCTCTCTATCTCTATCGTCAGCACTGAAATAATCCCTACTCCTAAAGCTTGATGCTTAGGTGTTACCCTTGACTTTGAACTGTCCTTTGTTCCCCACATACAATCTGTCTCTAAATCCTGCTACATACATCTAAAAAACATTTCCAGAATACGCAAATATCTCACACAGGAAACGGCAAAAACTCTAATTCATGAACTGATCATCTCCTGCATTGATTATTGTAACGCTCTCCTTATTGGACTCCCACATTATAGAATTACCCCCCTACAGTCTATATTACATGCAGCAGTGAGACTGATTTTCTTTGCCAAACGCTCTTCAAGAGCTTCTCCACTCTGTCAGCCTCTACATCGGTTACCTGTATTTTACAGAATCAAATACAAGATCATTTTGATTACCTAAAGGACATCAATAAGACTGCACCTGCATACATATCCTCACTCATCTCAAGATATATCCCAGCTCATGCACTCAGGTCCTCACAGGACATACAGCTCTCCTCCACACTAAACAAATGCTATGGTTACAGGACTTCTCCCGGGCTGCACCCACTCTCTGGAATAACCTTCCTCACCCACTAAGACTATCCTCTAATCTCCAAACTTTCAAACGCTCCCTTAAAACTCACCTCTTGAGACAA
Organism: Limnodynastes dumerilii; assembly: GCA_011038615.1. Taxonomy (NCBI): domain Eukaryota; kingdom Metazoa; phylum Chordata; class Amphibia; order Anura; family Limnodynastidae; genus Limnodynastes; species Limnodynastes dumerilii. Next base: position 52,872 of record WWET01004664.1, on the reverse strand, counting down.
GCTACCAAACTCCACAACCTACAAAACATTTGTCTACACTATTTACAACAACTATATTATATGACCATTACTTCATGATTAAACCAAACGTATTCTCTTTCATTCTATACTAAAGTTCCCCTCATTTCTGTTACTAACACTGCTGTGTGACTGATCATACACAGCACTGAGCACTGTTACCATACACCCTGTCTCTCCATAGTAATATTCCCTCAGTCCTGGTAGTAACACTGCTGTGTGACTGATCATACACAGCACTGAGCACTGTGTATGCTCTCTCCATAGTAATATCCCTCAGTCCTGGTTATGCTTTTTATTTGAAAAAATTGCAACATAACATACAGCAGGTATTAAAAGAACTTTCAAAATTGAAACTGGACAAATCAATGGGACCAGATGGGATACATCCGAGGATACTAAAAGAGCTTAGAGGGGTGCTGGCAAAACCATTAACTGAATTATTCAATCAGTCACTAATAACTGGGGTAATTCCAGAGGACTGGAAAATAGCAAATGTCGTCCCTCTACATAAAAGTGGAAGTAGGGAAGAAGAGTCAAACTACCGACCAGTGAGTCTAACATCAATAGTAGGGAAATTGATGGAAAAACTGTTAAAGGAACAAATTGTACAGTATCTTAAATCCAGTAACTTACAAGATCCCAAGCAGCATGGATTCACTGGGGGAAGATCATGTCAAACAAATCTTATTGAATTGTTTGACTGGGTCAGTAAAGTATTAGATAAAGGGGAAGCTGTAGACATAGCTTATCTAGATTTTAGCAAGGCTGTTGACACTGTGCCACATCGAAGACTGTTAAATAAGCTGAAAACTTTAGGGTTGGACTTAAAGCTAGTTGCATGGATACAATCTTGGTTACAGGATAGACAACAAAG
>WWET01004663.1:61966-75784 GCA_011038615.1 Limnodynastes dumerilii | reverse complement strand
ATATGTTTTTTTTAATTTAGGCTCTAAAAATGGGGTGCGTCTTATACAAGGGAGCGTCTTATACATGGGGAAATACGGTAGGTCATATACTAAATATACGCACCTAAGATGCAGAAGATAGTTTTCTTAGTTAAAACTAATATTTTCTTAGTACCCAATACTTTCCATGATAGCTCTTGGTTCATTTCTAAGATATTTTAAACGTAATAATTCAAGAATTAGGTAAACATTAAAAAAAATGAATAAGATGCTACACACCTTTAAATCCACGAAGACCCATTAACCCTGGTTGTCCAATGTCTCCCTGGTCTCCTTTCAGACCGGGTGACCCAGGCCCACCCCTTTCACCAGGTAGTCCTGTAAGAAAGGAAGAAAGAACATTAGATTGGGCACAGATAAAGAGAAACAACAGCAACAAAAACAGGGCATTGCACGGGTTAGTAAGAACACTTCAATGGGTCTTTGAGGAACACTCCAAAGACTTCCTTCCATTTTGCAGATGGTACTAAATAAATGATAAGTCAGTGTTGGCTAACCTGTGACACTCCAGGTGTTGTGAGTCCCAGCATGCCTTAACTGCAAAAGCATATGGGATACCGGACAAAGCATGATGGGAATTGTAGTTTCACAACACCTGGAGTGTCACAGGTTAGCCAACACTGTGATAAGGGCTGTATCCGTTTCTGTGCGGAGTTGCATGCGTATTTTTAGGATCGGAGTAACTGCGCATACGTAGCAACTTTATTTACTCTAAGTTGAATTTACGCACGGAAGTCCATTAAGCACGTACGTGTGAATCGCACTTGGGGACATACGTGCTGAGGGGCGTTGTTGAAATCTGCACGGACAAAGTAACGTGAAAGTGGGAGTGGGGAGGCATTTACATGAACATTTGAGGGCGCAGTTAGTTACATACGCACGTACATAAGAATTATACACACGTAAGTACACACGTAGAGATAAGAGTGTCTTATGGAGGCGTCACTGAAAACCCGTCTCACGGATCTGTGAATACGGCCCAGAATCTGATCTCTTACTATGAATATATTGCCCAATCCAGAGGTGAGCGTCCACCAGCTAACGTGACGTTACTCTGCGAGATTCTCTACTGCACATGCTCAGAACTGATGAGCACGAAGTCATGGCCGTTACAGATGTGCGTGCAACTTGAGCCGCGGCGGCTTATGTTTTGAAGGGGGTGGAGGGACGTGGTCAATGTACAGTAAGGGCGGTGCCCCAAGCAAATGCCCCCCCCCCCGATCCAGAGCCAATCACAAGCGTAAAAAAAAATGACAACATTGGCACCAGCTCCAGGTCATGTCTGATCCAGGGGGTGACCTTCCACGACCAATGTCTTACCCTTGCATTAGGATGTGACATTTCAAGCACATTACAAAGAGTCAGAAATGGCTGCTGAAGTATAGTGCCTGTGCCTGTATTTTCCAGTATATTCCAGTATTTTGCAGTATATTCCAGTATTTTCCAGTATATTCCAGTATTTTCCAGTATATTCCAGTATTTTCCAGTATTTTCCATTCCTGCAAGAACTTGTTGTAAATTTGCACCCCTGACGTTGCAAAATGCTTTTGCCCAGGCGTAGATTTGCGCCTCTATGTGCAGTTCCTCCTTACTCTACATGATCGCCTCTCTCTGAGAATCCAGCACCGTTCCCCTGTAACTATTATAAATAAGATTATTTTTGCCTTTCATTCCTAGTGCTAATGTAAGTTATTGTACTGACGCTGCCTAAGATTCCACTCCGAGAGGACTGGAACACAAACTCCAAGTAACTTCTCCACCTCTCTCTGCTTCTTCCATCCCTGCCCCGCGGGCTGTTACAATGGCAGCAGCTGCGGACATATTTACAACGTGTTAAATAAACACACTTGGAAATACGATAAATGAGGCTGATAGGATTTGTGTATTGGCTGAGCCGGGACGGAACATTATGCCCTGGACGGCATCTGTCTCTGGTTTACTGCAGCACAAGATCTGGTGTTTGTGGAAGCAGCGTGGAATTGTTTGGTGGTCTCGGCTCAGGTGCCAGCGCACAGGTGTCCGCATAGAGCCGCTGTAGGGGCCAAGAGAATAAAGACAAGGGATGAACAGCTGTTTGCTAGGCCTCAGGCACTGCGAGGTTATAGTCTTTCTACACTGCCAGCTTCTTTTTAAATCATACATATTGAATTTACAGCACGTGACATTGTTAAGGATAAAGTATTTTTTTAGAGAACTTATACCCATCTATCAGGACCGCCGTCAGAAAATGCTGGGTCCCGGGACAAAGCTGTGGGGCCCCACCCCTATGTGATGTCATTGGTGACGTCCCATGGGACGGGGCGCCGAAAACCTGCTTTAACAGCGGGCCGAAACGCAGGGATGTATTTAAACCTTGCAGAGGTAAAGCAATCGATCCCTGGAAGAGCAAAAACACTGCGCCGAAAGGTGACTATAAATCTATTCCCAACTGTTACCCCAATCCTTACCCTAAGCCTCCCCTTCCAGTACCCTAATTATCCCTTCCATGCAGCCTAACCTTAAGACTCCCCTCCCCACAGCCTGACCGTAAAACTTCCTTCCCTGCAGCCTGACCCTAAGACTCTGCTACCCGCAGCCTGACCCTAAGACTCCCTTCTCCACAGCCTGACCCTAAGACTCCCCTTTCTGCAGCCTAACCCTAAGACTCCCATCCCCTCAGCCTAACCCTAAGATTCCTCTCCCCACAGCCTGGCCCTAAGACTCCCCTCCCTGCAGCCTGACCCTATGACTCCCCTCCCTGCAGCCTGACCCTAAGACTCCCCTCCCTCCCTCATACGCACAGAAGACATAGACGCACGTAAGTACACACTTAAAGATCAGACCTGGAGAGATGTATATTTAGTCAACATTATTAGCAGCCAACACTCTAAAGCAATTCACACACAGGCTGCCTCTGTAGTAAGTGTAGTGCGATAGTCATGTGCCCATTAGCTTTATATTTATTATATATCGTTGTTTTTATGATATAATGTGTGTATGAGAAAATACATGTGTAATATCCGGATAGAAAGACATGGAGAGTGCATCTGTGGCTTGCAAGCTCCATAGTATATTACTGCGCACCCACCGTCCAGTCCAAATGCTGGTTATCCCTGGTACAGCCTGTATCCACCACACCCTCCAACATGACCCATTCCACCAGGTACAATCCGTTACTATGGTAACCACCTGGGAGGAGTCAAATGTTTTTCAAATATCAGTTAAATCATTCAAACCAGATGAGTGGCAGCTGGAAGCTCAGGAGCGGAGGCTTTGGTACCTGGTGGAATGGGTCTTGGGTATTTATCTATCCCTGACCCTAACCTTCCCCTTCTCCAATCCATCCCCTCCCCGCCGCCTGACCCTAAGCCTCCCCTCCCTGCAGCCTGACCCTAAGACTCCCCTCCCCGCAGCCTGACCCTAAAACTCCCTTCCCCACAGCCTGACCCTAAGACTCCCTTCCCCGCAGCCTGACCCTAAGACTTCCCTCCCCGTAGCCTGACCATAAGACTCCTCTCCCTGCTGCCTGACCTTAAGACTCCCTTCCCCGCAGCCTGACCCTAAGACTCCCTTCCCCGCAGCCTGACCCTTAGACTCCGCTACCCGCAGGCTTACAATAAGACTCCCTTCCCACAGCCTAACCTTAAGACTTCCAGGCTGGAGATACAGGAGACTTAGGGCTGGTTTATTGCAGCGTCCCTAGGCAAGATTTGGTTGGTGCCCCCTAGCAGAAAATCAACTCTGCTATTAGAGGGTCAGAGTGGAGGTACAATGGTGCCAATGGGCAATGTGCAATCCTCCGACTGAAGATCCGCACTTTACAAGGGGGAGGAGCTGCTACATATGTGTTGCGTTTCCTTTTCTGCTCTGTGGTGCCCCCTCTGACAAGATGCCGCTATAGGCGACTCGCCTATACCGCCTTTAGCTACGGCCGGCCCTGTCCGTATGTACAGAACATGGACAGAGGTCTGGATCCGGTCCAATATGCTTAAATTAGAAAAAATATAAAAAAATATAAAAATTCTGGAATTTCCTTGTATTTGAGACGAAACTTAAGCTGATCCCTGGTTGCTGGAGCCCAGATCTACTGGATCCCTAAAATATTTTGCTCTGGATCCTGGACGGATGGAATCCATTAGTTATTTGTGTATAATATCACATACTTTTAATATCATACCACAAAAGGTTCATTATTAATGGAAACATGCATCATTATAATGACATTTGTACTGTTAAGTACATTAGAGTTTAGCATCATTATATAGGTCATTCCCTCTTCCATTATAAGTCCACGGACTTTGGGATAATACCCATTTATGCTTTGTTGTGCAACAGATCAAGGAATTCTACATTAACCACTTTTAATAGCATATCAATCATTTGCTAGAAACTACACAAGGGATCATTAGCCGGGCTGTTTATCGACCCTGTAATACATTTGTGAAATTACATTAATTAGGCTTATATCATTCTGGAGGAAACATGGAAAGTTATTTTCCTGAACCCTACCAATGTTACAATGAATAGGCTCTTTGGTGTAGAGGCTGTAGCTCAACTCCAATTAGATGCAAGGGGCCTGATCCAGCGCTACGAAAATTCGCACGACGGGCGAATGCGAACGTACACTCGGGCGTATCAACCTACACGCCCCTAGCACTCCCATAGTAAAGTCCCTGCTTACGGCGGCTATACCCTACACTGGGTACGACCGTCGGCCGTACGAAAATTCGCAGAAAATACGCTGAGAAAATACGCTAAGCACGCCCATACTGTACAATTTAAAGGGCTACCCCCGCCTCCCTGTAGTAAAACGGGCGCCCAGCCGACCATCGTAAAAAAAATACGCCCAGCGAGCGAAAAATACGCTAACAATACGCCCGCTATTCGCTCATGACGCTCAGGCGACCGGAAGCTGTCATACTGGGCATGCGCATTGCAAATTTTTTGCCGAATTTTCGCATACGCTCGTCGTACGCTCGCTTGCGAGCGTTGCTCTGGATCAGGCCCAAAGAGACTAATGTAATTGCCTAATATTAGCTGCACAATATTATTGTCACTAAATAAATTTAGTGACAATCCAATTGCTAATGAAATTTGGCATTACAACCTCATGGGGTAAGAAATGTCACAGCCTGACCTCCTGTACAGTGCACAGACAGCCTTTGTTATCCATATCTGCTTCTCAGCCCTTTTCCTGCACAGTATAATGCCCCTTTCTTCTGCCAGTTTGTTTGTGTATAAATGATTGTGGATAAATGGAAAATAGATAGAGAAACAATAAACTAAAACTCCTCAGAGGTCTAAGCTGCCATATTTTGAACATGATACAGCCACCAGCTAAATGGCAATCTTATAATTGTTCTATATCATCTAAAGATAGAAAATTGCTATTAGGAAGGGGAAACTATTTTCCTGCTCCCAATAGCTGCAGCTTGCGGTGGGTAGATTAGGATTAGGCTGTGGCAGGTAAAAATATTCCAGCGGTCTACCCATACATATACCCCTTTTTCTCCCCCTAATAACAGCTATTAGGGGGAGAAAAAGGGTGTTTTATGGGGAGATTGCTGGAAGAGAATTCTAAACGCCAGTCTGAGATGGCGTTATTTTAACTCTCAGAGCAGAGTAGAAAACTCCGCTCTGAGGGTTAGTGAATAGCCAGCCCCATTGAAAGCAACGGGCTGGCGAGGACAGGCGAGGACAGGTGAAGTTTTGCTGCATGGCCATGGAAACTGGTGATTTCCATGGCGGTGCAGCTGTTGTAAATAGCAAAAATTTTATTTTTGGAGTTATAGCTTCATAACTCCAAAAATGAACTTTTTAAAGCTTTAGTAAATAGAGCTGAAAGTGTATAAGAAGCCAGAAATATAAATCGCAATAACACTTTTCAGACAGCAGGTGGCGTCTTTTATATTGCGGCTGAGGAAGAGCCACCCCACCCCTGATGTCACACGTCATTATGTCACATGCAGGTCACATATAGATCTGCAGGAGCGTTTCACAGAGGGCCGATGAGCAGGGAAGACTTGTTGTGCAGCCTGGTGCCACTCTGCAGGTATCAATGATAGGGGCCAGTGGTGCACCTTCCTCTCTGTCCGGGCCCTGTCCAGTCCTCGCGTTCCCCCTTTTCCCCCCCCCCTCCTGATGGCGGCCTTGCGCGCGCAGGTCTGAATATTGCTGCCACACCCCCAAAATTATTTACTCAGGGATTAAGAATCTGACTTTTTTGGGCCTGGCCCAGAGGTGAGCGTAGACCAGCTGACGTGACGTTTCTCTGTGTGAATCTCTACTGCACATGCTCAGTACTGGAGAGGGCGGGGTCACGGCCCATTCACATCTGAGCGCAACTCAAGCAGCAGCAATTTGCGTTCTGAGGGGCGTGGTGAGGAAGGGAAGGGGCGGAGGGACGTAGCCAATGTACAGTAAGGACGGGGCCCAAGCAAGTGCCCCCCAATCCATAGCCAAACACAGACATAGCAAAGGACGGAAAAATCTATGTTGCGCCTACTACAAGTCATGTCTGGGGGTCTGGCAGTACGCACAAGAGAGGGGACTGAACTCCCCCTGTCACTCCCGCTGCCATAAGCCTACCTTAAGTCAATCACGAGGATCAGCCATCCGTACGACCGCTGCCCCGCACCAGTGTGGGCGCCCCCTCCACATTGTGCAATTACCATGCTAAACCACACCCACTTTATCGGACAAAGGGGAAGCTCAGCCCAATTCTTCTGAACTGGCATCGTTCGGAACTAAGGACCGGATTGACATATATGTATTTTTAGGATCGGAATAACTGCGCAGGTGTAGTAACTTTTTTACGCAATGGATTTATGAATCGCACTTAGTGACATACGTACGGATGGGCGTGGTTATCTTCCCTACGTGCAAAGTTAAGTGAAAGTGGGTGGGGGGAGGCATTTAAATGGCCTTATGAGTTTGCGGTTAGTAATGTACGCACGTTCCTAAGCAACTTGGGCTCGTAAAGACGCCCGTAGAGTCAAGGCTGCCCTATGGAGGCGTAAGTCACCAAAAATCCGTCCGTGCGAGGGGAGTGTAATGGGTGTAGTCTTGCAAATACGTGCGTATATTTGCGTACTTTTTACACGCGTGTCTGTGAATCCGGTCCTAAGTTACTAACGTAACGTGCCCTCCAGTCAAATCAGGCCACTTACGCACCTTTCGTGCGTAATTGGCCTGACGTTATCATCTGTGGATCCGGCCCGTTTTCTTACAGTATACAATACAGTGTATAGCACTGCTCTTCTGCAATGTATTTAGCGAAGTAGCTGCTTTGAACTTTGCTTCTGTGTACACCATGTGCCTTAATTGGGGTGTGGGTCCTCGCTTAGAATGGCCCTATTTCGATAGGGCCGTTTCCTCCCAGCCAGTTTCGAACTGGTTGGGATTTCTATTGTATATGCCTCGATGAGATATACCAATCGATCCACCAAGCACCGAGCTTTCGAGGCTCCGAAAAGTAAGTAAAAAAATCCCTCACTCATTTCCCTAATTCTAACCCTAACCCTCCCCTCTCACTACCCTAACCCTCTCTCCCCTGCAGCCTGACCCTAACCCTCCCCTCTCCCCTCTCACTACCCAAACCTTCCCTCCCCTCTCACTACCCTAACCCTCCCTCCCGTGCAGCCTGACCCTAACCCTCCCTACCCCACACCCTAGAGAGGTTACTCACCTTTCCCTCGGTCCGGCGATAGCGGCAGCAAAGGAATATCTGCGGCGGTGGTATTTGCGAATGAGAATGGGTGAAGTATACCGATCGGCATCCTCACCCATTCTGAAAAAAAATAAACTAAAATGGTAAGTATTCGAAATAGGGACATCCGAAAAGTAACTTTCAGATGTCCCTATTTCGGAAATGGGACATTCTAACCGGGGACTGCAACTCCCTTAATTGCGTGCAATCCAAATGACACCGTAATGAGCGCTTTGGGGTCGCACGCAGCCCACGCCACTTTTACGAACGCATCTACGGCCCACGCGATGTGTGCGGATTTTCACTCAGATCTCGTCCGGGCCCAGTAAGGGCTACAAAAAGAATGAAGAATGTTCCGCTAATCACATTGTGTTGCTGTTTTGCAGAGATAAAATCTTATATTATAACTGCAATTATATTATACTATACCGGATTATCACTATAATTATATATCATTATACCCCACTTATAATATTATAGCTTTTTGAAGACATTGCTCACCATTTATCCTAAGCATGGTTCAGAGTAATAGAACCCCCTCCCCCTTCTCCTCCCGCACATGTGCAAGTGATTTGCAAGTTACTGTCATTTTACACAGTGCAGATGGATGAATGGTGGACTGTAAACACAGAGTCCTGTCCACATTCTGTTCTGACTGCTCAGGCTGGTGCGTTCCCTGCTGTGTATTGATATGTAGCGGGAATGATGAAAGGAGTGTGGTGATAATGAAGACAGGGGCTGAGAGTAAATTACGCTTTAATCATTATGGGGTTTTTATGTCTAGAGAACAAGGAGATGTGCAGAACACTTGCTCCAAGGCACATTAAGGGTTAAAACTGACAATGTGGCATTGTTATGGTCCGGATCTAGAGCTGATAACGTCAGGTCACTTACGCACGCAAGGCAACGGGCATGAGTCGCCTGATTTGATTTGACACCTGGCCCTCCAGCTGTTACACGATGGTTACGATAGTAGCAAGATTCGTACAGAACTCAGTTCAGAAGAACGGGGTCTGGATCCGGTCCTATATATCAATTTTTAAAAATCCCTATTATTCATATAATAGTCAGATAATAGTCTGATAATAGACTGATAATAGTCTGGTAATAGACTGATAATAGTAAGATAATAGTCTGATAATAGTCTGATAATAGTCTGATAATAGTCTGATAATAGTCTGATAATAGTTGCAACCTGAAAGGTAAGGGCAAATACAGAAATTGGCAGCAACCCAGAGACCAAGTGGTCTGATGTGCCAAAGTGGAATGAACACATCTAGAGTGGTATTATCACAGCGACTTATACACTGTATAGACCAGTGTTGGCTAACCTGTGGCTCTCTAGGTATTGTGAAACTACAATTCCCAGCATGCTTTGTCAGGTATCCGCTATGCTTTTGCAATTAAGGCATGTTGGGACTCGTAGTTTCACAACACCTGGAGTGCCACAGGTTAGCCAACACTGGTATAGAAAAATGAAAGCATTAATGCTGAACTGAGAGGAAATAGGAGGTAAGAGGGATTCTAGAGAAGAAGACAAGTGTCACAAAGCATGGAACTTACCATGTCAGACACAGCCTTTTCCTGGGTTTCACCAGCAGCAATGGTACTGCATCCCAGATGTTTCTTGAGTTCTGGCTTACCTGTGATCCAGTGCTAGGTAGTTTGTTTGGCTCACTGCTGTGGTCATGTTGGAAGCGGTCAGGTGACCGCTCTGCAACAATCGCATGTTTGCATTGTCTTCCTCGTTTCCTGGCAGTCAATGAGTATAAAGCGCTTTTTATTTAAATCTCTGGCACAGGCCCACCTTTGCCAGTGCAACAAGTACCTATGTGCATCGTTCCTTGTTCCTGAGTCTCTGTGTGAGACTACAGTCTCTTTGGGCCTGATCCAGACCTACGCTCGCATGCGAGCTAACGCTGATCGTAAGCGTAAAAGAGGCAGAAAAAACGCACTGCGCATGTGCATAGTGACAACTTCTGGTCGTACCAAAGACCTTTTCGTAGCGGCGATTCTGGTGTCCGTATTGTTTGCGTTTTTTCAGACGACGGGGCGTGTTTTAAGTACGAAGTTAGTACGGACGCTGGAGTTAAGGAATGTATGCGGGGGGAGCCATTTAAATTGTACAGTATGGGCGTGCTAATCGTCGTTAATACGCAATGAACATACGGACGGCCGCGTAAACGAACACAAAAATTAGGGTAGGGTTTGCCGAGCGTATGGACTAAACTAGGTACGAGCAAGGGGCCTATTGCCGTGCATCGGTGGTACGTTCGGCGATAATACGCTACGCACAACAGCGTAGGTCTGGATCAGGTCCTTTGTGTCTATTACTCTGATTTCTTGAGCGCTAATACACTGAAAACGGCGCTGTGTTGCCATAGCAACACATACACAGTGCCTGGATGCAGTGTCCAGGAAGTAAGGGACCCGCGCAGGGCCTTTACTTCACGTTTGAAGGCCAGACGGCCAGTGGCGCCAGGCTTGCAAAATAAAAATATATAAATAAATTAAAAAAATTTAAAAAGTAAATGTGTTTCAAAATTTTGGCTAGGTGGGGGGCTTTTAGGGGGACTATGCCGCCTAGGGCCCCACAAAACGTAGAGCCGTCTGTGTTTGTTTGTAACTCTGGTTGGGATTGGAATGCGTCCAGATCGGGCAGCGAGAATGAGAGTGGGAGCAATCTGATAGGTGCCTTCAAAAGGCCCAATTCCTTACTTTAAGGAGGAAGAGGCGTGCCACGGCAACCTCTGACCTTTTTTAAGAGGAGCGGGTGGGGGAAGGAATTTAAATGAGCCGGGGAGGGCGTGAGGAAGGGATCTCTTTTAAGAAGGAAAATAAGAACGGTTAGTTAGGGAAGCCCTATGTATGGTGTTCTTAAGTACCAAAAGGTTCCTAAAAACAGGGGCGAGAGTTGGGGAACAGATCAGTTGAGTTAGGGGCTGATACACTACCCCTAACTCATGCTGATCTGTGAACACGGTCCACTATCTTTACAGTTTATGAAACTTTATTATTTTTCCTTTTTCTCTAGAAATATGTAAATGTACTTTGTTTCCGTTGCTTTGTCTTAATTAAATAAATATTTGAAAAAATAAAATGTAAAGTTGTTATTACTGTATGTATTGACATGTAAAACAACCTAATACCCCTGCAGAGTTTTTATAACTATAACTATAGAAATGCGTTCACAGCTTGAGATTCTAACGCAAGGGCCCAAAATAGTTGGAGTGTCAGCCCCCTGCACTCAGACATCAGACAGTGTTTATTTACCCCTGTGTTTTGACCTGGATTGGGTGCGCTTGCATGGACACGCCCCTTACTGTACACTGACCACACCCCTCCACCGCTTCCACTCCATCCTTCAAAACGCAAACCATTGTTGTAACAGCGAGTTGTGTGCGGGTCTGAATGGGCAGTACTTGCGGTCTTTTCTGTTCTGCGCTTGCACACACAAAAGTCACGCACCGATAGTGATAACGCCAGATGGATAAGGCCCAGAAACTGCCGGATAGCAGATTTCTGAATTCAGATCTTAAGGTTTAAATCAAAATCAAGGCTGATCTATATGTAAATGAAGACGGTTTCACCAGTGGATTTACTGTGAAAATAATGAAGTTTAAGCTTCAGTGCCCCTAATAAGGGTGTGTTATTTAAATAAGGTTATTTCAATGATGGAATCATAAGCCAATGAGTTGAAGTACTTAATATCAACCTTAGGATATGCTCTATGCAGAGGGTGTTTATGAGTACCCAGAAACCCCTCTGATCAGTGCTGGCCGACAGACTCTCTATCTACATCTCCAGTCAGAGGATGGCTGTTATGATCCGGCCGGGCACAGAATAGTGGCTGCTGTCAGTGTCACTGTGTGCATTGAAGAAGATAACAGTGGTCACCCAAACCTCATTACTGGTGGGAAGGGGCTCTCTGTATGGCCCAATTTCAAGGACTTCACCGCACCACCCAGGTTTCTGCCATTTGAGCCTTTGAACCTTCTTGGATGTTGCCCTATTGTTGCTGTTTGCGAAGGGGCCCCCATAACAGTTTAAGCATCAGTGGCCCAAAAATGTAGGTCGGCCACTGGGTTTCACTAGGGTAATGGGGTCTATAGAAATATTCTAACTGTTGTGGTCGTGCCCACTTCTTTGTTGTACTATTACTGGACTGGATCCAGACTTACTACATATGGGCATGTTCCGATCACTAGCATCACTCTATTGGAATGTGGCGCATTCATCGTCCTCTGGATCCAGAATTCCATTCTGCATAGAATTCCTATAGTGGTTCAAGATGCTTCACAGAGCAGAAGTGATTCCTCAGGGGAGAGATGCAAATTGTACAGTAAAGACTGGGTTCAGCCCTTACTTACTATCCAACATTCTGCAGCGTCCCCACGTGGTTAAGGTAGGGTCCTTGGAGCGTGACTTAATACCAGTAATGCAGCAGACTCAAATCAGGATTCCAGCACCATGCATAGTCAGTGGAAGAGAAGGGGTCCTCCTTGCTAACTATTAGACTAGCAGAGATGTCTTACTATAGATCACAGGTCATTGTCAGTCCTCACATACTCAGTGGCTAGATTTAAAAAGTCATCCACCTTTTGGAATCTGAGAGATTCTATTCTTTTAGTGTACACATGAGCTGAGCATCGTCACTGGAGGACTCAGCCTTTCTTAGATAATAAAATCAGGACACAAAAGAGGCAGTGATGGGATTGGTCAAGACAACTGTCCAACCAAAAGCCATGTTGACTATGTTTTATTTCAAGTGCAGACAGCACTTTCCTCACTTGGCCATCACTAATGGAGAAGCATGGTAGCTAGCAAGATGGGAATCACCTGGAAGGCTGCGTACATTGCAGCATGGGACAGCCTAGATATCCCTCTCCCTTTTATTTTGTCTAGGCAAAAAGACCAAAAAAGAATACTTGCCCCTTAGCCCTGGAAATCCAATGATACCAGGCATTCCTTCCATTCCTTCGTGGCCTTGATCTCCTTTTGGCCCAGGTGGACCTAAAAGACAGAAGAAAATCATAGATTTATAAAATGTCCAATTACCCAGGACTGTGTTCATACTTAACAGTGAGTTAGGTGCAGTCGGGTCCACCCCTAACTCACCCATCCAGTCCCATCAACCTGCTCCTGTTTTTAGGAGCCTAATGACAATTAAGAGTGCCATAGGTTACCTTAAGTAACCGTGCGTATTTTCCTTCTTAAGAGAGAAAACACGCACAGAAAATGGCTCACCGTCCCCCCCCACAACCCTTTCTTCTTAAAAACTCCTGGCGGCTGCCTTGGCACGCCTCTTTCTACTTAACCAACTACTTGCGGTCTTTTAAGACCACACGTATTTAATCTATGCATCTAAGTGGTACGTAGATTGTGTAAATGAGCTACCACGCATGGGTAGTAAATCCATTCTTAAATAACCGCATCTAAGAGGCCGGAGCTACTTAAATGTGAATCCGACCCCCAAAGTCTAACTTCCAGTGAGCATTACTACACTCCCCCTTTCCAGACAATCAACTTCAATAATGAGTGAGATTCAGAGTGCATGATAAAAATGATGGTTCTAATATAAAAAAAATGACTATTTAATAAACTTTGATAAGAGTGGGCCAGATGAGGCTTTACATATACCCACAACACTTGTAATTGTCTGCAGATGCTAAGTGAGATCCTGGATTCGCTGCGTGCAAAGAGACTCATTCATAACTGAAGATCGTACATAAGGACTTAGCCAAGCACTTACTGTACTGTACAATTTAAATACCTCCCCCCAACCATCATGCGAAGAGTATGTACGCACGGTGGGGAGTGGAGAGTTCCAATTTGTTGTATGTTTGTCTGTACATTATGGGTGCCTGCCCTTCTCGCTCTCTCAGACTCGCTCTCTCTCTCTCTATCTTTCTCTCACTCTCCGTCTCTCTCTCTCTCTTTCTCTCTCTTTCTCCCTCTCTTACTTTCCCTTTCTCTCTCTCTCTCTCTCTCTCTCTCTCTCTCTCTCTCTCTGTATGTTTACACATTATGGGTGTCTGCCCCTCTCGCTCTCTCTCTCTCTCTCTCTCTCTCTCTCTCTGTCTCTCTCTCTT